>JADMLD010000600.1:0-46184 GCA_017589585.1 Phylloscopus whistleri
AAGCGCTTTTAAGCTGAGATACACGAGGGAGAAGCTCTCTTGCTCTTGGGCCTCCTGCTCTTTCCCCTCTCCCGTTGCTCCCTCCCTCCCCCTCTCTCCCTTTTTCCCCCTCTCTCCCTCCCTGCTCTCTCCTGTGGGAGCCCCCCTGGTGTGGGACCCCCAAATAAACCCTGACGAATCAACGCCCTCGGATGCTGTGCCGCGCCGTGCGGCCTGTGTGCTGCCATGAGCTGCTGCATGCTGCCAAGAGAATCCTCCCTGAAAGCTCTGGTGAGGCTCCTGTACCTCACCTCCCTTCCTGGACTCAGAGAGACTTGTTTCCAGTTCTGCTGCAGTTGCTGGCGGGCAGGAGGAAAAGCAGAAGAAAACAACATGACCCCTAAGCCACCATGACCCCCCTGACCTCCATTGACCTGTACCGCCCCAAGACCCTGTCACCTGTTACCTCATGGCCCACATCTCTCCTGTCACCCCAAACCCCCATTATGGCTGTCCCCAATGCCCTCTTTGTCCCCCATGGTCTCCCTGATGCCCCTCTTTGTCCCCCAGGTGGGAGTGTCCTCGTGACCCCTTCCACCTCGGAGGATTCCTCCTGGACACACAGCCCTGGCACTGGCCACTGGGATCCTCTGAGCCACAAGGCCACCAATGTCAACGAGGTCAATGTGGTCACTGTGGCCACCACGGCCACCATGGCCACCAAGGTCCCTGTAGTCACTGTGGCCACCACAATCACCAAGACCACCAGGACCCCAGAAAAATGAGGCCACCAAGGAAAACGTTTCCATGTGTCCCTGCCTTGGGTGTGGGTTTGGCTGATGCAGCACCAGGGGCATAAAAGGCAGAGCCGCCATTTTGTGGATGTGCCCCCGGCTGCAGCCGAGTACCCAGCGCTGTCCCTTTTTCTTTATTCAATCTTTTGATTGTCTTGTTGAGGTCTAATAAACATTTAAAATTTTAAAAGTGAGCGGTTGATTCCCCCAGGTCTCATTCCTTTTGCTCCTTTTTGCTTAGAGAATTTTTCCCCATTAATTGCTAGGAGACGCTAATGACTCAGTGCTTAAGAAAAACAAAAGCAGTGGCCCAGCTCAGGGGAGGAGGGCACCTGGCTGCACTTCTCTTCTCTTCTCTTCTCTTCTCTTCTCTTCTCTTCTCTTCTCTTCTCTTCTCTTCTCTTCTCTTCTCTTCTCTTCTCTTCTCTTCTCTTCTCTTCTCTTCTCTTCTCTTCTCTTCTCTCTCTTCTCTTCTCTTCTCTTCTCTTCTCTTCTCTTCTCTTCTTTCTCTTCTCTTCTCTTCTCTTCTCTTCTCTGGGTTTCTCTCCCAGGGGCAGAGATACCCAGAGAATTGGGCTGATAAAAGAGGGGGCTGGGGCAGCTGCTGGCGCTCTCCCTCTCAGCTTCAGGGAGGGAGGTTGGAGCTGCTGCTCGTGGAGGGAATTCACTGCTGCTGCCAGAGCCCAGCCCAGAGCTGCTTCTTCTGCCCTGGGGTGAGCCTCTGCTGGTGAGAGCAGCCACTGAGCTGGGGCTTGATGAACACCCACTCCACTAAAACAAACCCTCTCACCATCTGTTCGGGTGCCCGCTGTATAAATGAAATGAATGATTTAGGTAATTTGTGTTAAATGATATGGTTAATAATTACAATATGTTGGGGCTATTCAGCAAACTGCAGAAATTGTAAATATAGAGAAGATATTAAGCAATAATTGTAAGTTGCAGAAACCGCAGAAGTTTAAAAGTTAGAAAGAGCGTGGCTTGGTGCAGGATAATGTAACTTTGTATCATAGGACATGAAGAAAGGGAGAAAACGGGAGATTTGGTGAAACCGTGGTGACCAGAGTGGAAAGTCTCCATGGACGTGCTGCGAGGAAGAGGAGAGACTTCATCCATCGAACACCGTGAGAGGGCAGAAGACCCCAGACTCCCGGAGTTAGAAGACTCAACTGTGACCAAATATGGGAAAACATGGGGAGGGACCAATGGGAGTGTGTAAACCAAAAGTTATAAAAATGGGAAATTACGGTGAAAACTCCGAAAGCTGTGCGTGGAGCACGAGTTGAGACTTGTGCACTCTGGCTTTCCAGCACGCTGCTTGCTTCAGCTTCTCACTTTAATAAAGGTTTATCTAATTGGCAATCAATTATTGGGTCCTTTATATTGACCAGTATATAGTAATATATATGAAGCAAGATGGAGGACAACCCAGGGCGTTGTCTGGGTCTTTCTTCTTCACCTTCTTCTCCCTTCTCATTCATGGTTTGGGGTGTTTTTTCCTAACTGGATGAGAAAAAGGTTGTGTGTTACAGGCCTTGGGTGGTCATTATTGAGTCAAAAGCATAAATAATGCAGGTGTCATCTCATAATTGGAGGATTATCACTTCAATAACCTTGGAAAGGGTTAGAGAGACTCCATTTTCCCTTCGTTTTCTAACTTACTAGTTAGAGCTCAAGGCTTGTGAGTCTGTAAAGAGATAAGAAAAAATAAACATCCAAGTCAAACACAAACTGCGAACCTACGTGTCCCCTGCTTTAATCCTGACCATAACAGAGAAAAGAAGCCAAAACCTTCACAGTTCCCGAGCCCATCAAGGGCTGAGCGCCTTTGCAAGCGGCTCCTCCCAAAGAGAGGCTTCTTGGGAATGGCAGCAGCAACCACCATCTAAATCCCACCTTGCTGCAGACACCCACTGTGGCCATGGGAACGCCGTGATAAGGCACAGGGGACACAGTGACACTCACTGGGGATGGGGGACAGGGACGGGGACATTCACTTGGGGTGGGGGGACATGGGTGCCCAGTGCTAGGGCAAGAACAGACATACCCAGTTCTGGGGACACCCACTGGGGGTGGGAGGACAGTGAAACCCAGTGCTGGGGACACCCACTACGGGGACAGGGACAAGTCAGTCGTTAAAACCGACACGGTCACGGACAAAGATTCTCGAACCAGTGAAAGTTACAAAAGTTACAAAAATAAACACCCGGTGTTTATTAAGACGCCGGCAGGCTGCATGGGAGTCGCCTCCTGGAGTCGTGGCAGCTCCATACAAGGTTCTCTGCCCTCAGTTTATTTCCCAGAAGTCTTACATACAATACATATGCATAAGCCCAGCACCTCCCATCCCTGCTCTGTATTAAAATGAGGCCATTAGTCATTCACGCGTGCTCAATTCTTCTCTTGAATTGGGTCGGTGGTCTCGAATTGGGTCAGTGGTCTCGGGGGGAGGAAGTCAGGAATGTTTTCATCACAATGACCTTTCTACCTTCCCATTGCTGGCAGGTCTCCGTGACCCTCTGGCACTCTCCAACATCCCCTGCTTCGTGATCAATCAATATGAAGTCCAGGTGCTGGTCATGGTTTCATTGGTTTCAATCTGTTCTTATAATCGTTAATCATCTATTCCATTTCCTTCTATAAACAAAACTACAACAAGCTCATAAGGGCAAGCAATGCAACAATTAGCTCTGGCATAAACACCTGATAATCATAAACCTTACCTTTGTTTATCTAACTTGCATCTTGATCAATATAAATTGCTTCTAAGCCTTGGCTACGATTTTTACTCTTCAAAATCATGATTCAGCACAGGTTGCCCAGAGAAGCTGCAGCTGCCTGGTCCCTGGCCATGTCCCAGGACAGGTTGGGGTGCCTGGAACACCGTGGCACAGGGGAAGCTGTCCCTGCCCGGTCCCTGGCTGTGTCCCAGGGCAGGTTGGAGTGCCTGGAGCAGCCTGGTGCAGGGGAAACTGTCCCTGCCCGGTCCCTGGCCGTGTCCCAGGGCAGGTTGGAGTGCCTGGAGCAGCCTGGCGCAGGGGAAGCTGTCCCTGCCCATGGCAGCAGCGCTGGCACCGGAGGCGCTTTCCGGTCGCTCCATCCCAAACCATTGCGGAGCCCCGGGGCCGGGATGGGCCCACCAGCTCGTGCTGCCGCCTGCTGGGGACACCTGGAACTGCAGCTGGGGGCGGGGCATGCGCAGTGCCGCTGTTGAACCCCGCTCGCTTCTTCCCTCCGGTGGGCGATTCCCGAACTGCAACGGCATGGCCAGTGCAGGAGATGTGCGGGCTAAAGAGGGAAAATCCCCTGATTTGAAAGAAAAAGAGATCCCTGAGCAAAACATTTAGCTTTTACAAAAATTAATAGGTGATAGTGCCTCTTTCACCTTTATTTTTTTTCTTTTCTTTTTTCTCTCTTTTGCTTTTCTATTTTTCCCCTGGAATATTTCTTCTGTGGTATTGCCTCAAATCAGGAACTTTGGAACTGGCCCAGAACTGATCATTCATCCTTTTTTAATTGCTCTGAGCAGCATCCTGCAGCTCCCTCAGCGACTCCTGGTGCTCCAGACCCTTCCCCATCTCCGTCCCTTCCCTGGGCATGCTCCAGTCCCCTCCAGGTCCTTGGTGAGTGAAGTGAAAAGGGAGTGCAGAAGAAAAAGGAGGAATGTTTCTCCATTGCCTGTCTGAGGATAGAGGTTTGGAAAATAAAACTTTAAGTGTTTCCTAACAAAAACTGCAGGACGTGCTTTATTTTAGGAAATGAGGCACCTTGCAGGAAAGGTGTTAAAAGAGCTGCAGCGGATACATCAGGTGAGCCAGCAGCAAATTTTGATAAACTTTTGATAAGCCAGGCCAGCAAGGATTAGATTTTTGATGCATTTTTCATACACCAGGCAAGCAAGCAACATTTTTTTTTGATCCATCAGGTGAGGCAGCCAGGGAGTTTTAGGAGGTGGTGGTGACATCGCCACTCCCAAACGCCTCCAGCAGGAAGTGCCCAACCGGCCCCAGGTGCTGCCCAGTCTCTGCTGTCCGGGCTGTCCTGGTCTGTCCTGGCAGCTCCAGACCGGCTCTCGCTGGTCCTGCCTCCAAGACCACAGTGACTTTGGTGGCCTTGTGGCTCAGAGGGTTCCGCTGACCACTGCCATGGCCATGGTGACCAGGAGAAGCTCCCAGAGGTGGGCGGAGTTCCTGGGGAGTTTCCCACCTGGGGACACAAAGAGGGGGGTCAGGGGGACCATGAGGGGATGGGGTCATGGGGGCATCAGGGAGACCGTGGCGGGAGGGGGTCAAGGGGGCATGGGAGCACCGTGGAAAATGGACATGGGTGACAGGAGGCATTGAGGGTTTGCAGGTCAGAGGGGGCATAACCAGGTCCCTGTCCCCTGTGCCCAACCGTGGGTGGCCTTGTCCCCCCAACCCCAGTGGGTGTCCCCAGCACTGGATGTCCCTGTCCCCCTCAGCTGGCCCTGGCTGTGCCCATCCCCTGTGCCAAGCAATGGCTGTCCCTGCCCTTGTCCCCAGCAGTGGGTGTCCTGCCTCCCACCCACAGTGGCTGTCCCTATCCCCTCTGGGCCTTGGCTGTCTTCAACACTGGGTGCCCTTGTCCCCAGCCCTCACTGAGTGTCCCCGATCCCCCCAGGTTGTCCCCACCATGTCACCTTTCAGCCACTCGCAGTCGTAGTTGCTGAAGGTTCCGTTGGAGCGAAGCTCAATGTGCATCGTGTTTCCTTCCTTGCTGACAGCAGTGACGTTGAAGGTCTCAAAAGGAGGGATCAGCACCTCCTTCTCCTCTGGATGCTTGGAGAATTTCTGGATGTCCACGCCGTGGCACGTGTGCACCTTGAACATTGTGGCACTCCCAAAACCCTGGGCCAGTGTTTTGTTCAGTGATGTCGATGCGAATTGACCGAAGCGGACTTGGTCACCTTCTTTCACCTTGAACTGGACCCCCCTCACTCCCCGGAACACGTCCTGACAATCGTTGTCTTGTCTCAGCGTCTGGAGGGCCCGGGTGAGCAGGAAATGCAGCGATTTGAAGTGGAATTCGTCCCGGTACTTCCGGCTGGAGCTTCCACCGTCACGCACGGCCGTGTTGAACTGGTTGTATAAGGGCGAGTTCATAGTGTAGGCCATGAGGGCGATGGCCTCCTCTGGGGTAAGAGGCGATGACACGGACCCCTGCTTCTGCCACCCGGCCATGGCATCAATCCAGGCACTGGGAAAGTCGCAATTCTTGCTAAATTCAGATTTCATGAGTTCTGAGAACTTGTTGGTCATGTCATCACTACAATTCAGGTACTGGTCATCGAAGGAGTTCCGGGCCATGTCCAGAAGCACCACGTCCATGGCCACAGTGGCCACGGCCATTGCCAGCAGTGCCAGGGTCTGGGCCAGGGGGGCCATGGCGCGGACAGGCCAGGGGGACCACTGGGAGACACTGGGGGACACAGAGGGGACACAGGGGACAGTGATGGGACACAGGGGACGCTGAGGGCCATGGGGGGACATGGGAAGGCTTCCTTGGTGAGGGGTTGGGGAAGGAGAGTGGTCAGCCTGGGGAGAAGGGACAGCCGAGCCTGGCCACCCCTGGACATGTCCTGGGACCTGATGCCAAATCCTGGGGTCACTCTTGGAGCCCCCCAGGGTCCCAGAGCACCCTAATCCCACTCCCACAGTTCTGTGTAGCCCCTCCTGGAGTTTCCCAGTGCCTCTATTACCCCAGTCCCTTGTACCCCTCCCAGTCATCCCCTGTCCTCCCGGACTCTGACCCAAGGCCTGGGGTCCCCCAGTGTCCCCCTTGTCCCCCTCCCATACCCCAATCCCACTCCCTGTCCCATGAAATCCCCGGTGGCCCCTCAGGATGCCGATCCCATCCCATGTGCCCCCCAGTGTCCCCCCAGTGCCCCCCAGTGTCCCCCCAGTGTCCCCCAGTGTCCCACCTACGCAAATGCCACTCCCACAGCCCTGTGCCCCGATCGCTGCCCCCGGACCAACCCAGGACCCCAGTCACAGTCTGGTGACACCCTCAGTGTCCCCCAGACCCCAATCCCACAGTCCCCAGTGCCCCCCAAGTGTCCCCGGTGTCCCCCCAGCCCCGATACCGAAATCAGCCGCAGTGAACTCCCGGACAGAATGGGAGGGATCCCAAAGCCGGAATTCTTGATCAGCTCGGGCTCAAAGTGGATCTCTTCTGCTCCTGTGGCCCAGGGGGGACTTCGCTACGGGGAATTTATCCACCAGAATCATAAATATTCACTACAATGGGCTTCTTAGCTAACAGAAAACCAGCACTTTTCCCGTAAATTATTTGCATGGCACCGCCTCTTTAATTAAACAATTTCTGTTGTCCTGGAGAGTCATAAAAATGGGGTCTCTGGAGGTCATTGTATCCCAGAGGGCCGCACCTCATTTTGGCAGTTGCTGCTCCTTCTGTCTTGCAGAACTTGCCAAAAACCGTCACTGGAGCTCCCTTTATCTTTTTCTCCACAGGCTCCAGCAACCTTTGCCCTGCTGTGCCCACACTTCAAGATCCTTTGATGGTTTTTCCCAGTCAGCCTTTAAGCTCAACCCAGCACCTCCAGGGGAGCTGAAACTTTCTGTTCTCTCTGTTATTGCTCAGCCCCCAGGACCCCAATCCCACCATCTTGTGTGCTCCCAGTGCCCCCCAACCCACTCCCCACTGCTCCCTGAGCTGCTGTCACACCTCAGACCCCAAATGGGCTCCCCACTCAGGTGACACCCCTGGGGGCACCCCAAGCCTGGCCATGATCTACTTGGGGAGCGCCTGGGTGACTTCCCCCGCCTTGTTGGGGTGGCAGGAGACGTTCTGCACCCCAAAAAAGGGATTCACTAACCCCCAGGAGACACCTGAACGCTTTGTTGTAAATGTGAATAAAATAAACAACAATTTGATAATTGAGAAGCAGTTTTAATAAAAGTTTAATACAAAATTACAAAAAAATTTGGAATAATTATTTAAACCTGTTTAAGGTTCTGATAAGGCAGAAGCAAAACCGACCGGGGTACGGGGAGGGCTTCTCACCCCACCTCCGTACAAAACAAAACAAAACGGAACAAAACAATCAAAACAAAACAAAACAAAACAAAACAATTCAAACTACACTTCTATGCTATGTGCTAATACATATTCATTAGTGTTTCCCATAAGTTTCCTTCTATTTTCCAATTTTAAAAATCCATTTTACTTCACACCGCATTCTTCACTTGTTGCCCAGGCGTCTTTTGTCTTCTTTTGGTTGTTTTTGGATGAAGGCTCAAAGTCTTCCTCGTTGATCTTTAAAAAAAACTTCTCTTAATACACATGCATATTAAACTTGTATTATGTAGGCGAATACCAAGTTTGAACATTAAGGCAATATATCTCATATAATTCACAATTTTCCTCAAATTCCCCCAACTCTCTCCATCTTACAGATGAATTTAGCTTTAGTCTTATCTAAGTTTCTTCCTGTATCTCATAAAGATCTGCAGGAGAAGGGGGAACCCCCTCCCTCTCCTTTTTGGCAATACTTTTATTACTACTTTATTATTTTAAAATATTGATTATTGTTTCAATTTTATCAGCACGAATCATCCTGCTATTTACCACACTGCCATGGGTGTGGGTTTGGCTGATGCAACACCAGGGGTGTAAAAGGCAGAGCCGCCATTTTGTGGATGTGCCCCCGGCTGCAGCCGAGCACCCAGGGCTGTCCCTTTCTCCTTATTCAGACTTTTGGTTGTCTTGTTGAGGTCTAATAAACAATTAATTTTTTTTTTTTTTTAATTTTCTCACAGGTCTCTTTCCTTTTGTTCCTTTTTGCTCACAGAATTTTTCCCCATAAAGTGCTAGGAGACACTAATGACTCAGTACTGGCTTTCCCAGCGCGCTGCTTGCTTCGGATTCTCGCTTTGATAAAAGTTTATCTAATTGGCAATCAATTATTGGGTCCTTTATATCGATCAGTACATAGCAATACAAGTGAAGCAAGATGGAGGATTCTGGGTGCTGCCTGGGTCCTTCTTCTTCACCTTCTTCTCCCTTCTCATTCATGGTTGGGGGTGTTTTTTCCTAATTGGATGAGAAAAGGTCGGCATTGCGGGCCTTGGGTGGTCATTTTTGAGTCAAAAGTATAAATAATACAGGTGTCATTTCATAATTGGAGGATTATCACTTAAATAACCTTGGGAAGAGTTAGAGAGACTCCATTTTACCTTTGTTTTCTAACTTACTAGTTAGAGCTCAAGGCTTGTGAGTCTGTAAAGAGATAAGAAATAAAAAACATCCAAGACCAAACACGAACTGCGACCTACGTGTCCCGTGCATTAATCCCGACCATAACGGAGAAAAAGAAGCCAAAACCTTCACAGTTCCTGAGCCCATCAAGGGCTGAGCGCCTTTGCAAGCGGCTCCTCCCAAAGAGAGGCTTCTTGGGAATGGCAGCAGCAACCACCATCTAAATCCCACCTTGCTGCAGACACCCACTGTGGCCATGGGAACGCCCGTGATAAGGCACAGGGGACACAGTGACACTCACTGGGGATGGGGGACAGGGACAGGGACATTCACTTGGGGTGGGGGGACAAGGACACCCAGTGCTGGGGGAAGGACGGAGATACCCAGGGCTGGGGACGCCCACTGGGGGCAGGGGGACAGCGAAACCCACTGTTGGGGACACAACTACGGGGACAGGGACAAGTCAGTCGTTAAAACCGACATGATCAAGGACAAAGACTCTCGAAACAGTGAAAGTTACAAAAGTTACAAAAATAAACATCCGGTGTTTATTAAGATGCCGGCGGGCTGCACGCGAGTCGCCTCCTGGAGTCGTGGCAGCTTTGTACAGGCTTGTCTGCCCTCTGTTTATTTCCCAGAAGTCTTATATACAATACATATGCATAAGCCCAGCACCTCCCATCCCTGCTCTGTATTAAAATGAGGCCATTAGTCATTCAAGCATTTGGAATTCTTCTCTTGAATTGGGTCGGTGGTCTCTAATTGGGTCAGTGGTCTCAGGGGAGGAAGTCAGGAATGTCTTCATCACAATGACCTTTCTACCTTCTCATTGCTGGCAGATGTCTGTGACCCTCTGGCACTCTCCAACATCCCCTGCTTTGTGATCAATCAATATGAAGTCCAGGTGCTGGTCATGGTTCCATTGGTTTCAGTCTGTTCTTATAACGGTTCATCGTCTATTCCGTTTCCTTCTATACACAAAACTAGAACAAGCTCATAAGGGCAAGCAATAAAACAATTAGCTCCAGCCTAAACACCTGATAATCATTAACCTATTCTTTGTTTATCTAACTTGCATCCTGATGAATATCAATTGCTTCTAAGCCTTGGCTACAATTTTTAATCTTCAAAATCATGATTCAGCACAGGTTGCCCAGAGACGCTACGGCTGCCCAGTCCCTGTCCATGTCCCAGGGCAGGTTGGGGTGCCTGGAGCAGCCTGGCACAGGGGAAGCTGTCCCTGCCCGGTCCCTGGCTGTGTCCCAGGGCAGGTTGGGGTGCCTGGAGCAGCCTGGCGCAGGGGAAGCTGTCCCTGCCCTTGGCAGCAGCGCTGTCACCGGAGGCGCTTTCAGGTCGCTCAATCCCAAACCATTGCAGAGCCCCGGGGCCGGGATGGGCAGCGCTGCCAGCTCGTGATGCTGCCTGCTGGGGGCACCTGGAACTGCAGCTGGGGGTGGCGCATGCGCAGTACCACTGTAGAAGCCCACTCGCTGCTGCCCTCCAGTGGGTGATTCCCGAACTGCAACTCCCAGAATCCCCAAATCCCAGAGCGGGGTGGGGCTGGAAGGAGCCAGAGGGGGCACAGGGTTGGGTCCAGAGCAGCCCAGAGCTGGACAGGGCACTGGACAGAACTGGACACGGCACTGGGCAGAGCTGGACACAGCACAGGGCAGAGGAGGACATGGACCTGAGCAGAGCTGGACATGGCTCTGAGGGGAGCTGGACACAGCACTGGGCTGAACTGGACACCGCACTGGGCAGAACCGAACACAGCCCTGGGCAGAGGTGGACACAGCACTGGACAGAGGTGGACACAGCACTCCTGATGTGCCTCAGTGGGCAGGTCAGAGGGGCACTATCACTCCCCGACCTCCTGGCCCTGCTCCTCCTGATGCCCCCTGGATCCCTCCTTGCCCTCAGGCCACACAGCCAGCTCCACTGGTCACCCACCAGCACCCCCAGGTCCTTCTCCAGTGCTGCTCCAGCAGGTCCCACCCAGTCAGAGGATGGCACTGGTGCTAAACTGGCCTAAAACCAGCCCAAATCTCCAACCCCAAATGATCCCTCTCCCGTGCTCCTGCCGGGAATGAAATGTGTATGAGGCTCCTCCGTCGGGAAGGGGAGGCTCCCCAAGGATCCGGCGCGAGGCTGAGAGAGAGAGACGTTCCCAGCAGTGTTGGTGTGGGGAGCGACATCGAGCCCTGTTTGGGAATTGTCCCTTTTTGCTGCTGTGACAGAATTCTTTAATGGAATTGTTTGGATAGAATAATTTAATAAAATTGCTTCAGTAGAACTATTTAAGAGGATTGTTTTGTTTGAATTTTTAATAGAACGCCTATGCACAATGGCCACCTTGGTGGCCACAGCGGTCACAGGGGCTGTGGCAGCCTTGTGGCTCACGGAGTCCTGGTGATTATGAAGATCACAGTGGTCTGGGTGGTTGGAGTGACTCTGGTGTTCAGAGTGGCTGTGGTAGCTGCAGTGGCCTCAGTGACAGTGGTGGCCGCAGTGACCTCATGGTGTCAGTAGCTGCCAAGGTGACCAGAGCTGCAGTGGTGGCCTTGGTGGCCTCATTTCTCTGGGTGTCCTGGAGGTCTTGATGATTGTGGTGACAGCAGTGACCTTGGTGGCCATGGTGGCCATGGTGGGCACAGTGACTCAGGGTGCAGCAGTCTGAGCAAGGTCCTTGCCCGTTGGATGGACTCAGCTGTCGCAGTTCCAGGAGCTGTTTCCCGTGAGATGGAGCCTCGCTGCAGGTGTGACAGGAGAACTCTGCTGTGAGAGGGATCCCAGAGATGCAGCAGTGACAGGAGAACTCTGCTGTGGGAGGGATCCCAAAGGTGCAGCAGTGACAGGAGAATTCTGCTGTGGCAGGGATCCCAGGGTGCAGCAGTGACAGGAGAACTCTGCTGTGGGAGGGATCCCACGGTGCCACAGGGGAACTGACCCTGGGCCGTGGGAGAAACCTCGGGGGATGAACTGACCACAACCCCCATTCCCATCTCCCTGTGCTGCTGGGGGAGGAGGGAGAGCTGGGAAGGAGGGAGGACTGGGGGGGAAGGGTTTTGCAGGGTTTATTTTATTGCTCATGATCCGGCATTGATTTTGTCAGAGTAATAAATTCACTTTGTATTTCTAACTGGAGTCTGTTTTGCCCACAATGGTTTCTGAGGAGTGATCTCTCCCGGGCCTTATCTCAACCCTTGAACCCTTTGTTCTCCTTTCTCTCCTCTCTCCAGCTGTGCAGAGCAGTGGCTGAGGGCCTTTGGTGGGTGCCAGCCCAGGGAAAACCAATCCAGTGCCCAGGAGAGGAATTTGACCGGCAGAGGTGAGGCCTGGATGGAGTCGGGCAGGTTGAAAATTGGCTGCTCATCTCTCACACTCAATGGCCAGGCTCGGGATTCCCCCAGGGGTGTCACCTGAGAGGGGAGCCCATTTGGCGTCTGAGGTGTGACAGCAGCTCAGGGAGCAGTGGGGAGTGGGGCTGGGAGGCACTGGGGGCACACAGGACAGTGGGATTGGGGTCCTGGGGGCTGAGCAATGAGAGAGAGAAGAGAAAGTTTCAGCTCCCCTGGAGGTGCTGGGTTGGGCTTAAAGACTGACTGGGAAAAACCATCAAATGATCTTGAAGTGTGGGCACAGCAGGGCAAAGGTTGCTGGAGCCTGTGGAGAAAGAGATAAAGGGAGCTCCAGTGACGGTTTTTGGCAAGTTCTGCAAGACAGAAGGAGCAGCACCTGCCAAAATGAGGTGAGGCCCTTAGGGATACAATGAGCCATTGAGACTCCATTTTTATGACTCTCCACGACAAAAGAAATTCTTTCTGGAAAGAGGCGGTGCCATGCAAATTATTTACGGGAAAAGTGCTGGTTTTGTGTTAGCTAAGAAGCCAAACTTTAATGAATATTTATAATTAGGCTGGAAAAATTCCCCGTGGCAAAGTCCCCCTGAGCCGCAGGAGCAGGAGAGATCCGCTGTGAGCCCGAGCTGATCAAGAATTCCGGCTTTGGGATCCCTCCCTTTCTGTCCGGGAGTTCACTGCGGCTGATTTCGGTATCAGAGGCTGGGGGGACACCGGGGACACTTGGGGGGCACAGGGGACTGTGGGATTGGGGTCTGGGGGGACACTGGTGTTGTCACCGGACTGCTACTGTGGTCCAGGGCTGGTCCGGGGGCAGCGATGGGTGGCACAGGGCTGTGGGGGGTGGCATTTGGGTAGGGAGGGCACTGGGGGGCACTGAGTGGCACATGGGATGGGATCGGGGTCCTGAGGGGCCACCAGGGATTACATGGGACTGGGAGTGGGATGGGGTATGGGAGGGAGACAAGGGGGACACTGGGGCACCCCAGGCCTTGAGTCAGGGTGCTGGGGGGCAGGAGGTGACTGGGAGGGGTTCAAGGGACTGGGAGAGGGACTGGGGTAATAGAGGCACTGGGATACACCGGGAGGAGGGGACACAGAACTGTGGGAGTGGGATTGGGGTGCTCTGGGACCCTGGGGAGCTCCAGGAGTGACCCCAGGATTTGTCATCTGGTCCCAGGACATGTCCGGGGCTCTCCTGGTCAGGGCTGCTTCTTCTTCCCAGGCTGACCCCCCTCTCGTTACCCAACCCCACACCAAGGAAGCCTCCCCATAGCGCCCCAGGTCCCTCAGAATCTCCTGTGTCCCATCGGCTACCGCTGGGACACCTCCCTGGTGTCCCCCAGTGTCTTCCCTGCGTCCCACTGGTGTCCACTGTGTCCCCTCTTTGTCCCCCAGTCTCCCATACTGGTCCCCGTGGGCTCTCCACGCCATGGCTCTGCTGGTTCAGACCCTGGCACTGCTGGCCATGGCCGTGGCCACTGTGCCCATCAAGGTGGTGCCCCTGGACATGGCCCAGGACTCCTTCGATGACCAGTACCTGAAATGTAGCGATAACATGACCAACAAGTTCCCAAAACTCCAGAGCTCAGACTTCGACGAGAACAGCGAGTTTGCCGACATCTGGAAAAAGGCCACAGATGAGTGGAAGGAGCGGGGGTCCGTGTCATCCCCTCTTGCCCCAGAGCAGGCCATTGCCCTCATGGCTTACACCATGAGTGAGACAAAACTGTACAAGGCGTTCAACCCGGCCGTGCGTGAGGGTGGAAGCTCCAGCTGGAAGTACCAGAACCAATTCCACTTCAAATCGCTGCATTTCCTGCTGACCCGGGCCCTCCAGACACTGAGACAAGACAACGATTGTCGGGACGTGTTCCGGGGAGTGAGGGGTGTCCAGTTCAAGGTGAAGGAAGGCGACCAAGTCCGCTTCGGTCAATTCGCATCGACATTTCCAAGAATAATGCTGGCTCAGGCTTTTGGTGTGGACACGATGTTCAAGGTGCACACGTGCCACGGCGTGGACATCCACAAATTCTCCAAGCATCCAGAGCAGAAGGAGGTGCTGATCCCTCCCTTTGAGACCTTTAAGGTCACTGCTGTCAGCAAGGAATGGAACACGATGCACATTGAGCTTCGTTCCACCGGAACCTTCAGCAACTACGACTGTGAGTGGCTGACAGGTGACATCGTGGGGACAACCTGGGGGGATGGGAGACACTCAGTGAGGGTTGGGGACAAGGACACCCACTGCTGGGGACACCCATGGCCCAGAGGGGACAGGGACAGCCACTGTGGGTGGGAGGCAGGACACCCAGTGCTGGGGACAAGGGCAGGGACAGCCATTGCTGGGTAGAGGAGATGGGCACAGCCAGGGCCATCTGGGGGGGACAGGGACATCCAGTGCTGGGGACACCTACTGGGGTTGGGGGGACAAGGCCACCCATGGTTGGGCACAGGGGACAGGGACCTCGTTATGGCCCCCTCTGACCTCCACACCCTCAGGGCCCCCCTGTCACCCCCGTCCCTCTCCCATGGTCCCTCTGCTGCTCCCATGACACCCTCCACTAATGGTCCCCATGACCTCCCTCTTTGTGTCCCCAGGTGGGAACCTCCCCAGGAACTCCCCCAATCTCTGGGAGCTTCTCCTGGTCACCCTGGCCATGGCAGCGATCAGCGGAACCCTCTGAGCCATGTGGACACCAAGGTCACTGTGGTCCTGGAGGCAGGACCAGCAAGAGCCGTACTGGAGCTGCCAGGACAGCCCAGGACAGCCTGGACAGCAGAGACTGGGCAGCACCTTGGGCAGGTTGGGCAATTCCTGCCAGAGGCATTTGGGAGTGGCAATGTCACCTCCACCTCCTAAAGCTCCTTGGCTGCCTCACCTGATGGATCAAAAAAAATGTTGCTTGCTTGCATGGTGGATAAAAAATGTATCAAAAATTTAATCCTTGCTAGCCTGGCATGTCAAAAGTTTATCAAAATTTGCTGCTGTCTCACCTGATGTATCTGCTGCAGCCCTCTTAACACCTTTCCTGCAGGGCGTCTCATTTTCTAAAATAAAGCACTTCCTGGTGTTTTTGTTGAAGCTTTATTTTTTAAACCTCCATCTTCAGAGAGGCAACAGAGAAACGCTCCTCCCTTTTTCCTCTGCACTCCCTTTTCACTTCACTCACGAAGGACCTGGAGGGGCTGGAGCATGCCTAGGGAAGGGACGGAGCTGGGGAGGGGTCTGGTGCACCAAGAATGGCTGAGGGAGGTGGGGGATGCTGCTCAGATCAATAAAAAAAGGACGAATGATCAGTTCGGGGCCAGTTCCAAAGTTCCTGATTTGAGGCAATGGAACGGAAGAAGCATGGGGAGAAAAAAATAGAAAAACACAAGAGAAAAAAAGAATGAGAAATGAAATAAGGTGGACAGAGGCACCATCACCCATTTATGCTCAGGAATCTCTTTTTCCTTTCAAATCAGGGGATTTTCCCTCTTTAGCCCGCACATCTCCTGCACTGGCCGTGCCGTTGCGGTTTGGGAATCGCCCACCGGAGGGCAGCAGCGAGCGGGGTTCAACAGCAGCACTGCACATGCGCTGCCCCCAGCTGCAATTCCGGGTGCCCCCAGCAGGCGGCAGCACGAGCTGGAGGCACTGCCCATCCCAGCCCTGGGGCTGTGCAATGGTTTGGGATGGAGCGACCTGAAAGCGCCTCCGGTGCCAGCGCTGCTGCCATGGGCAGGGACAGCTTCCCCTGTGCCAGGCTGCTCCAGGCACCCCAACCTGCCCTGGGACACAGACAGGGACCAGGCAGCCGCAGCTTCTCTGGGCAGCCTGTGCCGGGGCCTCAGCACCCTCACAGGGAAGGATTTTGTTGGAAAGATATGTGGTGGTGCCTTTGAAAACAACTCCGTGGGTGTGGGGGTCTTTAGGAGAAATGGTGTCAGTGTCTTCAAAACAGGTCTTGATGTCTCTACAGACGTGAAGTGCTCGATTGAGCTTAAAGACTGACTGGGAAGAAAATCATCAAAGGGTGTAAAAGTGTGGGCACAGCAGGGCAAAGGTGGCTGGAAGCTGTGGAGAAAGACACAAAGGGAACTCAAGGGACTTCTCTTTTTGGCAAGTTCAGCAACACAGAAGGATCAGTGCCTGCCAAAAGTGAAAGTTCAAGGTGAGGTCTGTTGTCCGGGTTTTATGTTGTTCTCCTCTGTCCCTTTATGAAGTTTATCTAAAGTTCTATTTCAGCCTCCTGTGTTTACCTTTTGCAATGGGGTCAGACACGATTTTACATCAACAACTTCCTTGTTATTGTAACGGTGTAACAATGTTTACATTCTTCTCATGAGGAGGAGACTGTTGATGGACTGTTGGGTTGCCCAGTGTGGTTAGAGAGGAAGATTTTCTTCCTCCAATCTGTGGTCACTGCTGGAATTCTGTAAATGTTGAAGTTTGTAAATAAACCGTCTCTTTTTCCTGCCTTGGACATCTCAACATGTGGGTGTCATTTCTTTGTGTCCTGTGAGACAGAGGTCATCTGAGATATTGGGGCAGTCAGTGCAAAAGACCCCCAGAGACCCCATTTTTATGACTCTCCAGGACAATAAAAATCATTTCTTGAAAGAGGCAGAGCCATGCAAATTATTTGTGGGAAAAGTGCTGGTTTTGTGTTTGCTAAGAAGGCCATTTTATTTTAATTTAGTTTTATTTTTATTATTTAATTTAGTTTTGTGTTAGCTAAGAAGCCCAGTGTGATGAGTATGAGAGATGAGCAGCCAATTTTCAACCTGTGTTGTATTCCTGTGGGGAGAATGGTTTCTTCCCCCCAAAAAGAAAACCCCCCTGAGGTCTGTACCCATTAGTTTGACCCTGTCCAAACTTACCTCTGACCTATTGGCTCAGTGCCAGCTATCTGTCTTAGGACAGACAGTAGATAAAAGCCATGTTCTTCTTTATTCTTGCTCTTTGCCTTTGGAACCCCTTCATGGAATAAAGCCTTGGAACACATCCCTAGGTAAGAGCCTCTTTTGAAGTCTTTTATCCTATCCATGATATATCCCTCCCCAAAAGCTCCCCGAAATACTGAGCTAGCATAGGAACCTAGGGGGCTGGAAGGGCAGGGGTGTATCAGTTGGTGCCACGCGGGTTGGTAACCCACGCATAAGCTGGAGTCCTTATTAAGGGAACCTCATAAGTTTGTGTGGCAATTCAACTACCCCTTCTTTTGCAGCTGCTTTTTTCGCGGCTGCAGCAGTTGGGGACAGACCGGCAGCCTCTCTCGAGCCCAGGGAGGTCGGTCTCGGGGGAGGACTTTTGCAGGGCTGCACAATACCTTGAAATTCACGGGGATACCACTTGTTTGGTAAGGAAAGTCAGCTCCGGTCAGGGTCGGACATTAGGACACAGCGCTGGATGCTGGGATCCAGCAGTGGCAGAGATTGCGCAACCACATGGGTTTTTTTGGGTTGTTTTTTTTTTTCTCTCCTGGGCCGGCACGCACCCCGGAGAACCCGTGGTTTCGGGAGGCTACAAACTTGGGGGTTGGTCCCGGTTGTGACGGGACACCCCGCAGTGCCTGCGGAGCCGGGGGGAGAGTGGCAGAGAGCGGCGTCCCCTCCCGGGCCACCCCCTGTGGGTTCCCGGCTTTCTCGGCAGGGAAAGGGCGGGACCTGAGAATTGTGCTTTTTAAAATCCCGCGCAAAAGGTAGACATTGGACAGATCTGTAATTAAAACATCAGAAATATGGGCTCGTCGAATTCTTGTCCACAAAAGAGCTTATTATAACAGCTTAAACCCGTCTTAATAGATCTTAAGGTTCCACATAAGTTAATAAGAAGCTTTGTTTCTTGGCTGTTAGCCGAGCTTCCAGATTCTAACTTGCATGATATTAATTCGGTTTTCTTTTGGGATCTTATTGGAAATTTACTAACCTTACAAGTAGAAAAAGGCAATGAAAAAGCATCTTGGTTTATTCTAATCTTTCTAAAAGCTCGCAAACAGCTCTTGGAACCCGGCAGAGACTTGCAGGATAACATTGTAACCCCCTTCATTCTCCCAAATCCACAGTCCTCCCAACCCCCTGATTACCGCGTGGTGCAGCACAGGCAGCATGGCGGACGCCACGTGGAAGCTCACTTGTCTTCTTCCCACAAGCCCCTCTTTCCCCAAAACCCCACCCTGACCCCATATCAGACACACCACCCCTCCACCCCCCCTGCCCCTCTCCCCGCCTCCTCCTTTTTTCCCGCCTCGAACAGCTGCGGCGGTGGCGGGATCGGTGCTGCTCTGCTCAGCCCCCAGCACGGGATGGGGAACGGGAATAGGGGATGGGCGCAGCCCGCACGTGGCGGCGGCGGCATGGCTGCAAGCACCGGGAGTGCGGCCAGCCGCGGCAGCGGCGGCACCGCAGACCGCAGCGGCACCAGGAACCGGGGCAGCGGCACGCGCAGCGCCGCGGGCAGCGCACGTGCGAACAGCAGCACGGGAAGGGGAGCGCGCGGCAGCGGGACCCCGAGCGGCAGCAGCGAGTGGGAAGCCGAGCTCCCACCCCGCGGCTGCGGGGGCGGGGAAGAACTCCAGCCTCCACGCAGCCTAGGTTGGAGGGCGATTCCCCCACAGCTCCGATCCAGCAGCAGTACACCACGGAAACCCCGGGTACAGGGAGGGGGCTGCCTGTTGCCGACCCTCAGGGTGGGGGTGTCTCACTGCCCTCCGGGTCCCTAGGGGAAGACACAGTGGCATTTGCTATAGATCCTCAAAGGGAAATGGATGAAGGTATACCCTCTGTAGCTGCAGTAATATACCTTGGGAGAAAGCAGGGAAGAAAAGAATACAAACCTTTTTCTTACCAGAATAAAAAGGTAATTTGCAAAATACAGAGAGAATTTGGCAGATCCAGTGAGATTTTTAAAAGTATATTCACTGCTACATTCAGTTCAAACGAGCTAGTACCAACTGATGTTAAGGATTTATTCAGATGTTTATTAACACCCTCAGAATATGAATTATGGGAATGCATGTGGAAAAAAACTTCAAAAACAGTATTACAGGAGATCCAACTAACTCCTGAAGCAGCACAGGACAATGATGATAATGATATAACATTAGAACACCTATGTGGTGAGGGTGAATTCCATTGTCCTGAAAAGCAAACTAGATTACTATCAAACCAAATCTTAGATAAAATCTGTATTGCTGCACAAAAAGCATTCCATCAATTACCAACAACTGATATTAGGGGCAGTTATATGGATGTTAAACAGTTTCCTTCAGAGAATTTTTTGCAGTTCGTGGATCAGTTGAGAACTCAAGTGGAGAGACAGGTGCAAGATCCATCCATACAGACCGAGCTAATTAAGGAGATGGCTCAGAGGAATGCTAATGAGACCTGCCGTAGGGTTATCCTTGGCCTTCCCCTAGATCCACCGCCAGCCTTAGCTCAGATGATTGAAGCGTGTACCAGGAAAGCTGAGCTGTTCAGCGCACCTGCAAGAAATCCAGGACTGGCACACCCCACTGCTGCACCTGTAAGACCTGGACCACAGAG
Organism: Phylloscopus whistleri; assembly: GCA_017589585.1. NCBI lineage: Eukaryota > Metazoa > Chordata > Aves > Passeriformes > Phylloscopidae > Phylloscopus > Phylloscopus whistleri. The sequence continues at coordinate 19,901 of JADMLD010000600.1, forward strand.
GCAGCCGATGTCGTCAGATCGGCTACAGCACATCAGCTGCCACCTCTGCAAATAGCCTGGACATTTTGCAAGAGCCTACCCTCAGAACCAGAACCAGAACCAACACCAGAAAAAGAAGTCCAACAAACAAAAAACCTGACTTCTCAGAGTGTCCCCGTCGTTAATGCAACCACGCCCGCTCACAAAAATATGCGGAGTCCCTCACCAGCTAACACCTCTCTCTTAACAGGAAAGGGGGAGGGGGTGGGGGGGAAGAATAATAAAAATGTCAATTGTTCAATTAATAAGGTTTGGCAGCCACGAGGCCATTTTAGGCTCATGACAACCAAAAGTTTTCATTTAAGATCTACTGAGTGGACAGTCATTACAGTGGACCTGTCAAACATCCCACAGGACCAGAAGGTTAACCATGTGGAAATGGACACTTGAGTATTTTGTTATTGGGGACACAGCACACACACCAGTGGAGATTGAGGTAGCTCCCATGACGATTAAGGGAAAGATAACAAGCCTCATGCTGTTGGCTCGTTGTATTCACCCACCATTTTATCTTGTAGAGGGGCAAATCCTCGCCCAGGCCATTCCAGTTCCGGCAGAGATCGTAGCAGATGGAAAATCACCGGAAGTCTACTGGGCAGAGGTGGTGGGAGAGGACAAACCTTCCTTGGCATGCAACATAGCAAATGGTCTAGAGCGCCTCCATCTGGACGGAGTTTTAGACTCAGGGGCGGACGTGACCGTTTTGCCAGTGAGCAAGTGGCCATCACACTGGAAATTGCAACCTGTGGCAGGCAAACTTCAGGGCATAGGAGGAATCACAATGGCAAAAATTTCAAAAAATGTTGTACAAATTGAGGGACCTGATGGAAAAGTGGCAAATGTCCGTCCATTCGTTGCAAATTATAAAGCCCCCTTATGGGGGAGAGACACCATGTCCCAGTGGGGAGTCCAATTGGTCATTCCTAAGACACCCCAGGATTTTTAGAAATAGCCGCTGTGATGCGCCCTACCCACAAGTTAAAGTGGTTAAATAACACTCCAAAATGGGTAGCACAGTGGCCTTAGAGCAAAGAAAAGCTCAAGGCGCTTGAGGAGCTTGTGGAGGAGCAAGTGGCTCAAGGCCACCTAGAAGAAACAACAAGCCCTTGGAATTTCTCAGTCTTTGTAATAAAGAAACCGGGAAAGGACAAGTGGAGGTTGCTCCATGATCTTCGGGAGATAAACAAAATTTTAGAAGACATGGGACAACTGCAACCAGGAATGCCTTCTCCAACAATGCTCCCTCGAGATTGGCAATTGGCTGTTCTAGATATCAAAGATTGTTTCTTCCAAATTCCACTACACCCAGAAGATGCGCCAAGGTTCACATTCTCGGTGCCCACAATAAATTGACAAGCCCCAATGAAGAGGTATCACTGGAAATCTCTGCCTCAGGGTCTTAAAGCCTCACCTTTCATATGCCAACAGTACGTAGCATCACTACTGTCACCTGTACGTGCTGAGAGACAGGATGCCATCATCCTTCACTACGTGGATGATGTGCTGGTGTGTGCCCCCAATGACTCTATACTCCAACACACGCTTGACCTAGTGGTTCAAGTTCTAACCTCTGCTGGATTCCAATTACAGGAAGACAAAGTTCAAAGGATGCCACCTTGGAAGTACCTGGGCTTACAGATCTCAGCAAGGACCATTGTTCCTCAGAAATTGGAGATCGAGTGCAATCCTAAAACCCTAGCAGATCTCCACTCTCTGTGTGGGTCATTGAATTGGGTGAGACCCTGGCTAGGCCTCACAAATGAGGACCTAGACCCTCTTTTCAGTTTATTGAAAGGGGAGAGGGAGCTGGTTTCCCCCAGGGAACTGACCCCAGAGGCGAAGACAGCAATCGAAAAGGTACAGAAAGCCTTGTCAGAGAGACAAGCTCACAGGTATGAACCAAGCGTACCTTTCCATTTCATTGTGCTAGGAAAGTTGCCACACCTGCATGGGTTGATTTACCAATGGATCGAGGAGGAGGGAGATCCACTCTTAATCATAGAGTGGGTCTTCCTCTCTCACCAAAGATCCAAGACCATCACTGAGCCACAAGAACTGATAGCTCAATAATTCAGAAGGCCAGGATGAGGTTGTGTGAACTGGCTGGTTGTGACTTTGCATGTATTCACCTCCCCGTCAAACTCTCAGAGGAGGTTAGGAACTCTCCAAAGAAACTGACCAAAGAGATGTTTGAGCATTTGCTCCAGAGCAATGCCAGTCTCTAATTATCTCTGGACAGCTACAGGGGACAAATATCAGTCCATGCCCCATCTCACAAGTTGTTCAATGAGGAATTCCACCTTATTCCTCGTGAGAAAAAGAGTCGGAGACCACTGAGGGTTCTCACAGTGTTCACGGACGCATCTGGGGCTTCCCACAAGTCAGTGATGACTTGGAGAAATCCTCAGACCCAGCATTGGGAAGCTGATGTTGAGTTTGTGGAGGGATCCCCCCGGTAGCTGAACTGGCTGCAGTGGTAAGAGCTTTTGAGAAGTTCTCAGAGCCAATTAACTTGGTGACCGACTCTGCATATGTGGCTGGGGTGGTGTCCAGAGCGGAGCAGGCTGTGCTCAAAGAGATCGAGAATGAGCACCTCTTCAGATTGCTTTCAAAGCTAATTTATTTGGTCTCTCATAGGGAACATCCGTTCTATGTGATGCATGTAAGGTCACACACTGATTTGCCAGGTGAGATTGCAGAAGGGAATCGTCAGGCAGACTCCCTTGCTGCACCAGTTGAGAAAGCACGTCTCCCTGACATCTTCCAACAGGCAAAGCTGAGTCATCAACAGTATCATCAAAATGTGCCAGGTCTGATCCATCAGTTCCAGCTAACACGGAGTCAGGCTCAGGCTATTGTGGCCACCTGTCCCAATTGCCAGCTCCAGGCCATGCCATCAATGGGTATGGGGGTTAATCCCCGAGGCCTTGGCAATTGTGAGATATGGCAGACAGACATCACACACATTCCTAGCTTTGGTCGCCTCAAATACGTTCATGTAAGTATTGACACACATTCAGGTGCAGTATATGCCTCTGCCCATGCAGGAGAGAAAGCTGTGCAGGTCAAACAACACCTAGCGCAAGCTTTTTCAATGTTGGGGATTCCAAAAGAAATCAAAACTGATAATGGCCCAGCGTACCAGTCCAAGGAATTCCTAGAATTTGTCCAGCAGTGGGGAGTGGAACATAAAACTGGCATCCCCCATTCCCCCACAGGCCAAGCTGTGGTTGAGCGTGCACATCAGATGCTCAAGCAGGTTTTGGCTAAACAGAGAGCACAACTGTGTGGATGTCTCCACAACAGAAACTCTGCAAAGCCATGTTTACCATCAATTTTCTGAACTGTTCTTTTGAAAACATGAGTCCACCAGTGGTACGTCATTTTAACAGTGGTGATCAGTTTAAGTTGTCTCAACGTCAACCGGTCTTGGTTAGGGATCCAGAAACTTGGGAAACCAAGGGTCCCTATGAGCTTGTGACCTGGGGTTGTGGCTATGCATGCGTAGCTACTCTCTCAGGCCCTCGGTGGATTCCCCAGAAGTGGGTGAAGCCTTTTGTCCCCAAAAATCCAGCTCCAGCAGAAGGGGATGAGAGGCAGGTAGCCACTGCCTCCGAGAGAAGACGCCGTCAGATGGAGGAAAGAGTGGACACCTTCCGGCAGAAACAGAAACTTTCAACATGTTTATAAAAATATTTGTTTTCCCTTTTAGAAAAACCCTACCTCCCACTCAGCCCAGTGATGAACCAGATCCAAGTTGTGATCTTGTTAACGCTGAACAGTCTGGCAGCTGCATGGATCGTCCCTCAGCCACGTCAAAACGTCTGGGTGACCCTGGCGCAGTCACTTCATCAGGAGAATACATGTTTGTCTACTGCTTCAGCAAAAAACCCTATGTCCACCTGTCTGGTAGGAATTCCATTGCAGGCTGGAGAGTTTCCAGCAGATTTAGACACACATGGGTCCAATGAAATTCTAGAGCCAAACACCTTCTGATCACATGAAGGCCATCAGCACAAAGCTGTAAAGACCGTGAACCCCTTAGAGGAGTGGTTGCCAAGATTGCCCAGGATGGCTCAGGAACCTCAAGAGTTAGAGCTATTGGGTTCCTCCCCTGCATTACTCTGCTTACATTTTGCTGTCTATCCAAAACCCCCTAACACTGATAAGTACCACAATATAAAACAATATCGTGGGGAGTTCAAAGCAAAAAGGTGGTGTCATAACATAAGCCATCTTGCAGCAGACGACCCATCTCACTCAAGCCCCAAAAGCCTCCCCAAGGGATTGTTCTTGATTTGTGGGGATCGGGCATGGGCAGGAATTCCATCTCGGCTTTTAGGAGGCCCATGTACCATAGGGTGGTTGTCCATATTGACACCCAATAAAACTTTAATTGGAGAATGGACACACAAAAACAAATCAGCAAACAAAATTCAGAAGAGAAGTGCTGACAATTTGGACCCAAACTGTAATTCAGACATTTTTCATTGGGCAAAGTCAAAAAGAGTTGCTGCATCCCTGTTTCTCCTGTGGGTCGCAGCAGCCAAAGCTCTAGGTGAATTGGGCCATCTAGAGTGCTGGGTGGTCAAACAGGCGAATCTGACATCAACTGCCATCAGCGCCCTCCTAGAAGATGAGCAAATTACCAGACAGGCCACACTGCAAAACCGCGTAGCGATCGACTTTCTCTTGTTACTGCATGGACATGAATGCCAGGAATTTGAAGGACTGTGCTGCATGAATCTGACCTCGAAAGCACCAAACATCCACGCTGCCCTCCGGAGCATGAACAGCTTGATCGGACAAGTGAAGCAAGAATCTGAGGACTGGTTCAAAGAAATGTTCAAGGGCTGGGGTTTCACTGGGTGGTGGATTTCTATAGTTAAAACTATTTTGTTATTTCTTGTTAACCTTTTCCTTGTAACCATAGCGTTCGGGATCCTACGCCGTTTAGTTTTCAAAGCTATCAATGGTCTCATGCCTTCTACCTCAGAAGTCAACCACATAGAGTTGGCAAATATAAGGCAGGTTGACTTCCCCGCCAACTGTAGGTGGTGGGAAAGAGAAAATCTACATTCCATGTAACCCAATATTTTCCTTCTGACTTTCTTCGACAAAGAAAGGGTGAGATGATGTATTCCTGTGGGGAGAATGGTTTCTTCCCCCAAAAAGAAACCCCCCCTGAGGTCTGTACCCATTAGTTTGACCCTGTCCAAACTTACCTCTGACCTATTGGCTCAGTGCCAGCTATCTGTCTTAGGACAGAGAGTAGATAAAAGCCATGTTCTTCCTTATTCTTGCTCTTTGCCTTTGGAACCCCTTCATGGAATAAAGCCTTGGAACACATCCGTAGGTAAGAGCCTCTTTTGAAGTTTTTTATCCTATCCATGATATATCCCTCCCCAAAAGCTCCCTGAAATACTAAGCTAGCATAGGAACCTAGGGGCTGGTAGGGCAGGGGTGTATCAAACCTGCCCAACTCCACCCAGGCCTCAGCTCTAATAAGAGAGAGAAGAGAGAGTTTCAGCTCCCCTGGAGGTGCTGGATTGAGCTGAAAGACTGACTGCGAAGAAAACCATCAAAGGTGTAAAAGTGTGGGCAGAGCAATGCAAAGGTGGTTGGAAGCTGTGGAGAAAGAGACAAAGCGAACTGCAGTGAGGGTTTTTGCAAGTTCTGGACCACAGAATGAGCAGCCCCCGCCAAAAGTGGAAGTTCAAGGCAAGGTCATCTGAGATGTTGGGGGGCTCAGTGAAACCGAAAAACAACATTGTTGTCTCTGCCGGGCAACAAAAACTATTTTCTGCAAGAGGCAGAGCAATGCAAATTGTTTATGGGAAACCAGCTGGTTTTGTGTTAGCTAAGAGGCCCATCTTCATGAATATTTATAATTAGGCTGGGTAAGCCACCCTGAGCCACAGGAGCGGGAGAGATCCGCTGTGAGTCCGAGCTGATCAAGAATTCCGGCTTTGGGATCCCTCCCGTTCTGTCCGGGAGTTCACTGTGGCTGATTTCGGTATCAGGGGCTGGGGGGACACCGGGGACACTTGGGGGGCACAGGGGACTGTGGGATTGGGGTCTGGGGGGACATTGGGGGTGTCACAGGAATGGGATTGGAGTTGAGGGCTGGTCCGGTGGCAGCAATGGGGGGCACAGGGCTGTGGGAGTGGGATTGGGGTGGGGGGACACTGAGGGACCCTGAGAGGCATTGGGGGACACTGGGAAGCACTGGAGGACACTGGGGGGCACTGGGAGACACTGGGGGGCATTGGGGGGCACTGGGGGGCACATGTCATGGGATCGAGGTCCTAAGGGGCCACCAAGGATTTCATAGGACTGGGAGTGGGACTGGGGTATGGGAGGCGGACAAGGGGGACACTGGGGGATCCCAAGCCTTGGGTCAGGGTCCTGCGGGGCAGGGGGTACTGGGAGGGGTACAAGGGACTGGGAGAGGGACTGGGGTAATAGAGGCACTGGAAAACACTGGGAGGGGGGGACACAGAATTGTGGGAGTGGGATTGGGGTGCTCTGGGACCATGGAGGCCTCCAGGAGTGACCCCAGGATTTGGGATCAAGACCCAGGACATGTCAGGGGTTTCCTGGCTGGGCTGCCCCCCCTCCCTCTGCTCATCCCACTCTCCCTCCCCAGCCCCACACCAAGGAAGCCTCCCCATGTCCCCCCATGTCCCTCAGCGTCCCCTGTGTCCCATTGGTGTCCCCTGGGGCCCCTCAGTGTCCCCTCAGTGTCCTCTGGTGTCCCCCAGTGTCTTCCCTGTGTCCCATTGGTGTCCCCTGTGTCCCCTCTGTGTCTCCCAGTGTCCCACACCAGTCCCCGTGGCCTCTCCCCACCATGGCCCCCCTGGCTCAGACCCTGGCACTGCTGGCCATGGCCGTGGCCACTGTGGCCATGGACGCGGTGCCCCTGGACATGGCGCGGAACTCCTTCGATGACCAGTACCTGAATTGTAGTGTTAACATGACCAAGAGCTTGCCGGAACTCCAGCGCTCAGACTTCCGCAAGAACAGCGAGTTTGAAATTCAGTGGAGAAATGCCACAAAGGAGTGGCAGGACAAGAAGACCCCGTCATCCCCTCTTACCCCAGAGCAGGCCATCGCCCTCACGGCCTACACCACGAGTGAGACGAAGCTGTACAAGGTGTTCAACCCGGCCGTGCGTGAGGCTGGAAGCTCCAGCCGCAAGTACCGGGACGAATTCCACTTCAAATCGCTGCATTTCCTGCTCACCCGGGCTCTCCAGCTGCTGAGACGCCCCAACGATTGTCAGGACGTGTTCCGGGGGGTGAGGGGGGTCCAGTTCAAGGTGAAGGAAGGCGACCAAGTCCGCTTTGGTCAATTCACGTCGACGTCACTGAGTGAAGGGGTGACCAGGTATTTTGGGGTGGACACGATGTTCAAGGTGCACACGTGCCACGGCGTGGACATTCAGAAATTGTCCAAGCACCCAGAGGAGAAGGAGGTGCTGATCCCTCCCTTTGAGACCTTCAGGGTCACTGCTGTCAGCAAGAAAGGGAACACAATGCACATTGAGCTTCATTCCACCGGAACCTTCAGCAACTACGACTGCGAGTGGCTGAAAGGTGACATTGTGGGGACAACCTGGGGGGATCGGGGACACTCAGTGAGGTTGGGGGCAAGGACGCCCAGTGCTGGGGACACCCATGGCCCAGAGAGGACAGGGAGAGCCACTGTGGATGGGAGGCAGGACCCCCAGTGCAGGGGACAAGGGCAGGGACAGCCATTGCTGGGCACAGGGGATGGGCACAGCCAGGGCCAGCTGAGGGGGACAGGGACATCCAGTGCTGGGGATACCCACTGGGGTTGGGTGGACAAGGCCACCCATGGTTGGGCACAGGGCACAGGGATCTCATTATGGCCCCTTCTGACCCCCACACCCTCAGGGCCCCCTTGCCATCCATGGTCCCTCCCCATGGTCCCCCTGCTGCTCCCATGACCCCCTCCACTAATGGTCCCCCTGACCCCCCTCTTTGTGTCCCCAGGTGGGAACCTCCCCAGGAACTCCCCCCACCTCTGGGAGCTTCTCCTGGTCACCCTGGCCATGGCAGCGGTCAGCGGAACCCTCTGAGCCATGCAGACACGAAGGTCACTGTGGTCTTGGAGGCGAGACCAGCAAGGGCCGTGCTGGAGCTGCCAGGACAGCCCAGGACAACCTGGACAGGAGACTGGGCAGCACCTGGGGCCGGTTGGGCACTTCCTGCCAGAGGCCTTTGGGAGTGGCAATTTTACCCCCACCTCCTAAAGCTCCCTGGCTGCCTCGCCTGATGAATCAAAAAAAATGTTGCTTTCTTGCCTGGTAGATAAAAAATTCATCAAAAATCTAATCCTTGCTAGCCTGGCTTATCAAAAGTTTATCAAAATTTGCTGCTGGCTCACATGATGTATCCGCTGCAGCTCTTTTAAAACCTTTCCTGCTGGGCGCCTCATTTGCTAAAATAAAGCATTTCCTGCAGTTTTTCTTCAATCTTTATTTTCTAAACCTCCATCTTCAGGGAGGCAATGGAGAAACGTTCTTCCCTTATTCTTCTGCACTCCCTTTTCACTTCACTCACCAAGGATCTGGAGGGGCTGGAGCATGCCCAGGTAAGGGACAGAGCTGGGGAAGGGTTTGCAGAATCAGGAGTGGCTGAGGGTGGTGGGGGGTGCTGCTCAGAGCAATTAAAAAAGGATGAATGATCAGTTCAGGGACAGTTCTAAAGTTCCTGATTTGAAGCAATACCACAGAAGAAACACTGGGAGGAAAAAATAGAAAAAGGCAAAAGAGAAAAAGAATGAGAAATGAAATAAAGGGGACAGAGTTACCATCACCCATTTATTTATGTAAATACCTGGTGTTTTGCTCAGGAATCTCTTTTTTCTTTGAAATCGGGGGATTTTCCCTCTTCAGCCTGCACATCTCCTGCACTGGCTGTGCCGTTGCAGTTCGGGAATCGCCCACCGGAGGGCAGCAGCGAGCAACTGTGCATGCTCCGCCCCCAGCTGCAGTTCCGCGTGCCCCCAGCAGGCGGCAGCACGAGCTGGTGGCGCTGCCCATCCCCGTCCTGGGGCTCTGCAATGGTTTGGGATGGAGCGACCTTAAAGCGCCTCCGGTGCCAGCGCTGCTGCCATGGGCAGGGACAGCTTACCCTGTGCCAGGCTGCTCCAGGCACCCCAACCTGCACTGGGACATGGACAGGGACCGGGCAGCCGCAGCTTCTCTGGGCAGCCTGTGCCGAGGCCTCAGCACCCTCGCAAGGAAGGATTTCATTGGAAAGATGAGTTGTGATGTCTTTGAAAACAACTCAGTGGGTGTGGGGGTCTATAGGAGAAATGGTGTCAGTGACTTCAAAATGGGTCTGGATGTCTCTACAGACATGAAGTGCTGGATTGAGCTTAGAGACTGACTGGGAAAAAACATTAAAGGTGTAAAAGTGTGGGCACATCAGGGCAAAGGTGACTGGAAGCTGCTGAAAAAGAGATAAAGCGAACTGCACTGAGGGTTTTTGCAAGTTCTGCAACACAGAAGGAGTAGTGCCTGCCGAAAGCGAAAGTTCAAGGCAAGGTCATCTGAGATATTGGGGCAGTCAGTGAAAACCACACCAAGAAACCCCATTGTTGTGTCTGCAGGGCAACAAAAACCATTTCCTGAAAGAGGCAGAGCAATGGAAATTGTTCATGGGAAACGTGCTGGTTTTGTGTTAGCTAAGAAGCTCATTATAATGAATGTTTATAATTAGGCTGGATAAGCCCCCCGGACCCAGAGGAGCAGGAGAGATCCGCTGCGAGCCAGAGCTGATCAAGAATTCTGGCTTTGGGATCCCTCCCGTTCTGTCCAGGAGTTCACTGCGGCTAATTTCTGTATCAGGGGCTGGGGGGACACCGGGGACACATTGGGTGGCACAGGGGACTGTGGGATTGGGGTCTGGGGGACACTGGGGGTGTCACTGGACTGACTGGGGTTCCAGGGCTCATCCAGGGACAACGATGGGTGGCACGGGGCTGTGGGAGTGGATTTGGGTGGGGGGGCACTGGGGGGCACTGGGGGACTCTGGGGGGCACTGGGAGGCATTGGGGACACATGGGATGGGACTGCGATCCTGAGGGCCCACCAGGAATTTCATGGGACTGGGAGTGGGATTGGGGTGTGGAAGGGTGACAAGGGGGACACTGGGGAACCCCAGGCCTTGGGTCAGGGTGCTGGGGGTCAGGGGGTGACTGGGACGGTTACAAGGGACTGGGAGAGGGACTGGGGTAATAGAGGCACTGGGAAAAACCAGGAAGGGGGGAGACAGAACTGTGGGAGTGGGATTGGGGTGCTCTGGGATCCTGGGGGGCTCCAGAAGTGACCCCAGGATTTGGGATCAGGTCCCAGGACATGTCCATGGTCTCCTGGCCTGGGCTGCCACTTCTCCCGGGGCTGACCACTCTCCCTCCCCAGCCCCACACCAAGGAAGCCTCCCCATGTCCCCCCATGTCCCTCAGCGTCCCCTGTGACCCATTGGTGTCCCCTGTGTCCCCCAGTATCCCACACCAGTCCCCGTGGCCTCTCCCCGCCATGGCACCCCTAGCTCAGACCCTGGCACTGCTGGCTGTGGCCGTGGCCACTGTGGCCATCGAGGTGGTGCCCCTGGACATGGCCCGGAGCTCCTTTGATGACCAGTACCTGAAATGTAGTGGTAGCATGACCAAGAGTTTGCCGGAACTCCAGTGCTGAGACTTCCTCAACTGCTAGTTTGCTGATATCTGGGAAAATGCCACAAAGGAGTGGCAGTACAAGAAGATCCCGTCATCCCCTCTTACCCGAGAGCAGGCCATCGCCCTCATGGCCTACACCATGGACGTCTCCTTATACTACCAGTTCAATGAGGCCGTGCGCGAGGCTGGAAGCTCCAGCCTGAATTACTGGGACGAATTCCACTTCAAATCACTGCATTTCCTGCTGACCCGGGCCCTCCAGACGCTGAGATGCCTCAACTATTATCGGGAAGTGTTCATGGAAGAGAGGGTCAAGTTCAAGGTGAAGGAAGGCGACCAAATCCGCCTTGGTCACTTTGAATTGATGCGTCTGAGAATAATGGAGGAACATCCTTTGGGGTTGGACACGGTGCTCAAGGTGCACACGTGCCACAGCGTAGACATCCATGAATTCTCCATGTATCCATTGCTGATGGAGGTGCTGATCCCTCCCTTTGAGACCTTCAGCGTCACTGCTGTCAGCAAGAAAGGGAACACGACACACATTGAGCTTCGTTCCACCAGAACCTTCAGCAACTACGATTGCGAGTGGCTGAAAGGTGACATTGTGGGGACAACCTGGGGGGATCGGGGACACTCTGTGAAGGTTGGGCACAAGGACACGCAGTGCTGGGGACACCCATGGCCCGGAGAGGACAGGGACAGCCACTGTGGGTGGGAGGCAGGACACCCAGTGCTGGGGACAAGGGCAGGGACAGCCATTGCTGGGCGCAGGGGATGGGCACAGCCAGGGCCAGCTGGGGGTGACAGGGACATCTGGTGCTGGGGACATGCACAGGAGTTGGGGGGACAAGGCCACACATGGCTGGGCACCAGGGACAGGGACCTGGTTATGGCCCCTTCTGACCCCCACACCCTCAGGGCCTCCCCCATGGTGCCTCTGGTGCTCCCATGACCCACTACCCCCATGGTCCCCCTGACCCCCCTCTTTGTGTCTTCAGGTGGGAGCCTCCCCAGGAACTCCCCAAACTTATGGGGGCTTCTCCTGGTAACTGTGGCCATGGCAGCAGTCAGCGGAACCCTCTGAGCCACGCGGACACAAAAGTGACTGTGGTCTTGGAGACAGGACCTGCGATGGCCGGGCTGGAGCTGCCAGGACAGCCCAGGACAGCCCGGACAGCAGAGACTGGGCAGCACCTGTGGCCGGTTGGGCACTTCCTGCCAGAGGCGTTTGGGAGTGGCAATGTCACGGCCATCTCCTAAAGCTCCCTGGCTGCCTTGCCTGATGGATCCAAAAAATCACTGCTGGCTCGCCTGGAGTGGGAAAAAAAATGTTGCTTGCTTGCCTGGTGTATAAAAAATGAATCAAAAATTTAATCCTTACTAGCCTGGCTTATCAAAAGTTTATCAAAATTTCCTGCTGGATCACCTGCAGTACAAAAAAATGTATCAAAAATTTAATCCTTGCTAGCCTGGCTGATCAAAAGTTTATCAAAATTTGCTGCTGGCTCACCTGATGTATCTGCTGCAGCTCTTTTAACACCTTTCCTGCAGGGCGCCGCAGTTCCTAAAATAAAGCACTTCCTGGTGTTTTTATTCAAGCTTCATTTTCCAAACCTCCATCTTCAGAGAGGCAACAGAGAAATGCTCCTCCCTTTGTCCTCTGCACTCCCTTTTCACTTCACTCACCAAGGACCTGGAGGGATTGGAGCATGCCCAGGGAAGGGACAGAGCTGGGGAAGGGTTTGGAGAATCAGGAGTGGCTGAGGGAGGTGGGGGATGCTGCTCAGAGCAATTAAAAAAGGATGAATGATCAGTTCAGGGACAGTTTTAAAGTTCCTGATTTGAGACAATTAAACAGAAGGAGCATTGGGAGGGAAAAATAGAAAAGTAGAAGAGAGAAAAAGAATGAAAAATGAAATAGAATAAAGGGGTAAGAGGCACCATCACCCATTAATTTAAGAAAAATCCTGATGTTTTGCTGAGGGATCTCTTTCTTCTTTCAAATCAGATGATTTTCCCTCTTTAGACCGCACATCTGCTCTGGCTGTGCCGTTGCAGTTCGGGAATCGCCCACCGGAGGGCAGCAGTGAGCGGGGTTCAACAGCGGCACTGCGCATGCGCCGCCCCCAAGCTGCAATTCCGGGTGCCCCCAGCAGGCGGCAGCACGAGCTGGTGGCGCTGCCCATCCCAGCCCCAGGGCTCTGCAATGGTTTGGGATGGAGCGACCTGAAAGCGCCTCCGGTGCCAGCGCTGCTGCCATGGGCAGGGACAGCTCCCCCTGTGCCAGGCTGCTCCAGGCACCCCAAATTGCCCTGGGACACGGCCAGGGACCGGGCAGGGACAGCTTCCCCTGCGCCAGGCTGCTCCAGGCACCCCAACCTACCCTGGGACACGGCCAGGGACCGGGCAGGGACAGCTTCCCCTGCGCCAGGCTGCTCCAGGCACCCCAACCTGCCCTGGGACACAGCCAGGGACTGGACAGCTGCAGCTTCTCTGGGCAACCTGTGCTGAATCATGATTTTGAAGAGTAAAAATTTTAGCCAAGGCTTAGAAGCAATTTATATTGATCAGGATGCAATTTAGATAAACAAAGGATAGGTCTATGATTATCAGCTGTTTATGCTGGAGCTAATTGTTGCATTGTTTGCCATTATGAGCTTTTTCTAGTTTTGTCTATAGAAGGAAATGGAATAGATGATGTGTCTCTGTAGGACACGAAATGAGGACACGGACTCTGTTTTTCAGAAGGCTGTATGAGACTCGAAGTCTGGTCTTTATTTTTCAAACCTGCCTTATAGGCTTTTTTACAATGAGCCCACCTAAGAGGTGCGATCCTTTGGTCACCCCAAAGGGCCATCAAACGAAATTCCCTCCTTTGGGAAAGAATGCAGAAAAACAAGATCGTTTATAATAACATGCTCTTGTTTACAACAGGTGTCTCTGGGAAAAGAATTTCCCGAGACCAAAACATGGCAGGCACGAACTGTGGCTACATTTCACCCTTTTAGTTTTTTAAGAAAAAAGAAAAAGAAAAAAGAAAAATGCAATTCTCAATGCCTAATTATAGAGGGGCCACCTGAGCGATCACTCGCATCATCTGCATCTGAGTCATCACTTGGAGATTCCTCTGCTCGATGACTTGATGACTTTCACTCTGGTCACGGTCCCCAGGGTGGAGTCCGTGCCCAGACTGAAGGAATCTGGAAAAATTGCTGACATGCCATGACAGCAGCTCTCAATTCAACCAATTTGGCCGAGGCAGCTCATGACCCCTCAGCTCCTGCCACTCAGATCCATCCCGACAAGTGACAATGGCTTTCCCTGTTTTTCCCAAACCGTTAGACGGTGGGTCCTTGCACTGGTTCTGGACCATTTTATGGTCACAGAAAAGTTCAGCCAATTTCGCCACTTTTAGTAGCTCATGGCTGGGCATGATCTGCCCGAAAAAGGTTTGCTAGAGCACTCTGCAGGGATACAGAGTTTGTGGGGCTCCAGTCAAAATTCTCCCGTTCTACGGGAATCACTATTTTAGCAGGATCTGCTCCCGTCAACTGCAAACACCGTTGCCGGCGTTTGATGATCAGGTGCGCGATCAATTCAAATAGTGATGTTGCCATCTTCCGCGGCTGATGGGGCAAAAAGACCCATTCCAAAATGTGCAAGGAATCAGACCATTTGTCACTCCATTGGCCAATGATGCCGGTGGGATGGAAATCTGGAATGGTAATGAACACAGTGATATCAACGGAAGGATCTATACGATGGACTTGGCAAGCGGAAACAGCTTGCTGAACCTCCTCCAGCGCTTTTTGCGCTTCAGGGGTCAAGGTGCGTGGTGATCTCAAATCGGGGTCTCCCTTTAACAGATCAAACAATGGAGACAATTGCGTCTTGGTCTGTCCCAAATATGGATGTAACCACATGATGACACCTACCAATTTCTGTGCATCGTTCAATGTCTTAATTGAACGCACAAATTGCACCTCTTGATGGCGGACTGTCCGCTCCAAAATTTTGACCCCCAGATATTTCCAAGGAGGTTGTTGTTGGACTTTTTCTGGAGCCACCTGAAGCCCATGGGAATGCAAGGCACTGAGCAGCTGAGGATGTATCCTCATCAGCTCCTCCTGAGTGGATGCTGCCACCAGGATGTCATCCATATAATGATAGAAATGGGCATCAGGAAATTGTTTGCGAACTCCAGACAGGGCATGGGCCACATACCATTGGCATATGACCGGACTGTTGCGCATACCTTGTGGAAGAACCGTCCATTGATATCTCTGTGTGGGCTCAGCATTGTTAATTGCTGGCACCGTGAAGGCAAATTTCGGTTTGTCATCAGGATGCAAAGGGATCGTAAAGAAACAATCCTTCAGATCAATGATGAGAACTGGCCAATCTGCAGGAAGCATGGTGGGCGATGGCATACCAGGTTGCAGCGTCCCCATGCTTTCCATCACAGCATTGACTTTCCGGAGGTCTTGTAGCAACCTCCATTTCCCAGATTTCTTCCTGATGCAGAAGACCGGAGTGTTCCATGGACTAGTGGAAAACTCCAGATGGCCTTGGTCCAGTTGCTCCTGGACCAACAGTCGAAGGGCAACTAATTTATCATTCAGAAGGGGCCACTGGCAGTCCAAAATGAGTCTGTCCGTCAGCCACCATTTAAAATTCTGTCCCAACCCGCACCCCCCAAACCGCCAAGATGTCCCGCTCCCAGAGGTTAGTAGAAGTTTCAGTGACGTATGGTCGAACCACAGCCGACCGTCCCTCTGAGTTCGTGATCATCACGGGTCGCTGGCTCACAAAGCATTGCTTCGTGCCACCCAGTCCTGTGACAGACGACTGAACAGGATCCAGAGGCCACTGCGGAGGCCATGCAGCCTTGGAGGTGGATCTCTGAAGGGGTGGCATCAGGGAGGTGGAGGGTGCAGCACATCTTGGGACGTTCCTCACTCAGGACTGCTGGCCAGTGAGCTTGAGGCGGCCTGGGAAATCCAAAGCAGCCGTCTCCTCGCCACCGGTTCTCAGTCCTGGAAACAGAGGACTTAAAAGGTTTGGGGTTTGCCCTAAGTGCAGGAAAAGCCTGAACAGCTCCCTGCGGGGTGACAGGATCTGTGTGTGTCTGTCCTGTGGGTGTCACCGGAGCAGACAGAGATACCTGTCCCAGGTTCTCGGCACCTGACATCACGGCCCTTTCAGTGCCAGCAGGGCCAAAAAGACACTTTGCAGCCCCCATGAGACGCACTGCGACTTCCCGATGCCCCATTCCCAAAGCCTTTGATGTCACTTCGTCCCAGAAGCTTCTCTGGCCTCTGGGGCGCACGGTGACCTGGCGTGGTGGCAGCGTCCCGTGATTGGCTGGAGAAAGGGCACCAACTCGGGGCCTTTTCCTGCGAGCCATCACAGGGGACGTGGCAGCTGCGCTGCCTTCTGCCCCAAACGTGAGCCCTGGGGGTGACACAGACGGAGCATCCCCGGAGTCACTAGAAGTCGGGGGAAGGGGCAGGGTCGCAGCGGCGCCAGCGGCCGGAGAAGCCGCTGAAGCCCGCGATCCTGGGCTCACAGCCGAGTCGCCCAGTGCGGGAGGGGCCGTCGCCCAGAGGGACTCGGTCCCTCCCACACGCCGCACTGGAGGAGGGGTTGGCAAGGGCGGGTGTGGAAGAGCCGGTGCCGATCCAGCTTTCCACCCGTCCGGGGCCGTGGGGACAGAGGCAGACGGAACCGCAGCTTGTCCCTTGTCGCCAGGCAATGTAAAAACCGAGGGTGCAGCAGTGCAAGGAGCCGCCGCCTCACTTCGGCCCGCGCCGCGGGGAGAGGCGCTGGAGGGCCGGTGCGCGGACGCGCAGTCGGCGAGGGAGGGGGGGGCGGGCTGTTCCCCCCCTGCCGCAGCAGCAGCGGGTGCCGCCCCACCGCGGGTGCGGGCGGGCGGGGCGCTTCTGCCGGCCGCGCAGCGGGCACCACAGCGCAAACACGGGGGATGGGCGATTCCCCCCCCCGCGGAGATCCTCAGACGCTGCGGAGCCCGGCTCCGGCGGGGCGGGCTCAGAAGGCGGTGCCGAGGTCTCAAGCCCCACCCAGTCTTGCCCGTGACCGCCCGCTCCCGGGGGCAGGGGACACCCGGTCTTTCGGGGCGGGGCAACGGGGCGCGGTTTCCGCGGGGCGGGACGAGGCGGCGTCACAGCCGCTGGAGGCGGGGGGCTCGCGGGGACCGCGGAGATTGCGGCCGTCCGCAGCCGCGGGGCGGGGGCGGGGGGGGAGTCGCAGAGTTCCCAGTCCCCCCCCCTCCGCTGCTCCGCCACGCAAAGGGGAGTCACGGGGACCGCAGGGATCGGCGCGGATCGCAGCCGGGGGGCAGGGCGGGGGGGCGTCCCGGAGTTCCCGGGCCATCCCCGCTCCTGTGTCCCGCCTCCACCCGCGCGCAGGGGGCTCCAAACTCTCCGGGGAGATCAGGTTCCCGGGGGGAGGCGACAAGCGAACCCAACACGTCCTGGTGGGCGGGGGGGCTTCCCGGTCCGCTGCTTGCGTCACGAGGTCTCCGCTGCTGGCTGAACTCTCTGTTTCAGCCCCTCCATCTCCCGTCTCCGCGTCGGATGTCATCTCGCTCCGAGATCCATCTCCATCGTCAGGCGCGACAGGATTCCGATTTAAACTGGAGAGTGAAGTCTCACAAGGACTTTTAAATATTGTAATAGATTTTTTCCAAGTTATTATTAACTTGGCGATGTCTGCTTGACCAGAATACAGGGTCTCATGCAGACTGCGTCCCAGAACACGCCACCCTGTCTTTGATAGCGCTGCCTGGGCGCTTGGGAAAATGCCATTTGCTTTTCCCCATAAATATAAATTTCGAAATTGGTCACTGGGAATAGAAGCCCCTTTTTTTTTTCAAGAGGTCTTCCCAGAGTTCGAGCACCAGGCTGTCTTCAAGGCCTAATGCAGGAACTTTCATTTTTGCCAAAAGGTTCGTCTCCTTATCGGAGAGAAACGAACTGGCAAGCAGGACGGGGATCGGTATTTTGCCTAAAAATTCGCTTTTAGGATACCTCGTTTCCCGCGGCTGCAATCACGTCGGGGTCACCAGATGTCGCTGTGGGACACGAAAATGAGGACACGGACTCTGTTTTTCAGAAGGCTGTGTGAGACTCGAAGGCTGCTCTTTATTTTTCAAACCTGCCTTATATGCTTTTTTACAACGAGCCCACCTAAGAGGTGCGATCCTTTGGTCACCCCAAAGGGCCACCAAACGAGATCCCCTCCTTTGGGAAAGAATGCAGAAAAACAAGATCGTTTATAATAACACGCTCTTGTTTACAACAGGTGTCTGTGGGAAAAGAATTTCCCCGAGACCAAAACGTGGCAGGCACCAACTGTGGCTACACCAGTGTCCCCAGCATTCCCAGTGCCCCCATTGTCCCCAGTGTCCCCAGTTTCCCCAGGATTCCCAGTGCCCACAGTGTCCCCAGTGTCCCCAGTGTCACCAGTATCACCCGTATCACCAGTGTCACCCCTGTTCCATCATCCCCAGTGACCGCAGCACTCCCAGTGTCACCCCAGTGTCCCCAGTGTCCCCAGTGTCACCAGTGTCACCGGAGTCACATCATTCCCAGTGACCCCAACATTCCCAGTGTCCCCAGTGTCCCCAGTGTCACCAGTGATCCCAGTGTCCCCAGTGTCCCCAGTGTCCCGAGTATCCCCCCAGTGTCCCCAGTGTCCCCCCAGTGTCCCCAGTGTCCCATCATCCCCACTGTCCCCAGTGTCCCCAGTATCACCAGTATCACCACTATCCTCATCTTCCCAGTGTCCCCAGTATCCCCAGTGTCCCCAGTGCCCCCAGTGTCCCCAGTGCCCACAGTATCCCCAGCATTCCCATTGCCCCCAGTGTCACCCCAGTGTCACCAGTGTCACCCCAGCATTCCCAGTGTCCCCAGTGTCCCCAGTGACCCCGGTGACCCCAATGTCCCCAGTGTCACCCCAGCATTCCCAATGTCCCCAGTATCCCCAGTACCCCCAGTGTCCCCCCAGTGTCCCCAGTGTCCCCAGCACTCCCAGTGCCCCCAGTGTCCCCCCAGTGTCCCCCCAGTGTTCCCAGTGCTCCCACTGTCCCCAGTGCCCACAGTGTCCCCAGCATTCCCATTGCCCCCAGTGTCCCCCCAGTGTCCTCAGTCCCCCCAGTGTCCCCAGCATTCCCAGTGTCCCCCCAGTGACCCCAGTGCCCCCAGTATCCCCAGTGTCCCCAATGTCCCCAGCATCAGTAGTAACCCCAGTGACCTCAGTGCCCCCAATGTCCCCAATGTCCCCAGTGACCCCAGCGACTCCAGTGTCCCCAGCATTCCCAGCATTCTCAGTGTCCCCAGTGTCCCCCCAGTGTCCCCCCAGTGTCCCCAGTGTCCCCGGTTGATTTGTATTGCTCGGTATTGATTGGTATTGATTCGTATTGATCCATATTGATTCGTATTGATCTGCATTGATCTGTATTCATCGGTATTGATCCGGCCCCAGCCCGGCTCTGCCGTCCCGGGATAAAGTCTGGGGGGGAATTCCGGAACTTTCTGGTGGGGGTGGAGTTTGGGACTCGATCCCGGGAACAGGAATGGGATCGATATTGATCCGATATTGATCTGGTATTGATCCGATATTGATCCGATATTGACCCGGTATTGATCTGGCATTGATCCGGCATTGATCTGGCATTGATCCGGCATTGATCTGCTATTGATCCGGTATTGATCCGATATTGATCCGGTATTGATCCGGCATTGATCCGGTATTGATCCGGCATTGATCTGCTATTGATCTGCTATTCATCTGGCATTGATCCAGCATTGATCCGGTATTGATTTGGCATTGATCCGGTACTGATCCGGCATTGATCCGGTATTGATCTGCTATTGATCCAGTATTGATCCGGTATTGATTCGGCATTGATCCGGCATTGATCCGGTATTGATCCGGCATTGATCTGCTATTGATCCGATATTGATCCAGCAGGCCCGACCCAGCTGCCATGGCTCAGCCCCTCCCCCATTCCCGCAGTTTGAGCTCGGGGGTCTCTGGGTCCCCCCCCCGGATTTGTGGGGCAGAGCCCTGGGGGGCTCCGTGGGGCTGGGGGGGGGGTCCCTGGGGGTCCCCAAAGACACCAGGCGGGAGTTGGGGGGCAGAGGAAACTTTATTGGGGGTGAGGGGTAGTTGGGGGATTTGATCAGGGGGATTTGGGGGGAATTTGAGGGATTTTGGGGGATTCAGGGGGAGGGGCAGAGCTGGGGTGGGGGAGGGGCTGCCCTATAGATTGTGCGCATTGGGAGGAGGGGCTGCCCCATAGCGGGGCCAGGGGCTGCCCCATGGGGGGTGCATAGCTGGAGTTGTGGGGCCACCCCATAGCTGGAGATGTGGGGCGGCCCCATAGCTGGAGTTGTGGGGCTGCCCTATAGCTGGAAATGTGGGGCTGCCCCATTGCTGGAGTTGTGGGGCTGCCCCATGGCTGGAATTGTGGGGCTGCCCCATAGCTGGAGATGTGGAGCGGCCCCATAGCTGGAGATGTGTGGTGGCCCTATAGCTGGAGTGGTGGGGCCACCCCATAGCTGGAGATGTGGAGCTGCCCCATAGCAGAGTTGTGGGGCCGCCCCATGGGGGGGTGCATGGCTGGAGTTGTGGGGCTGCCCCATAGCTGGAGGTGTGGGTCAGCCCTATAGCTGGAGATGTGGGGCTGCCCCATGGCTGGAGATGTGGGGCTGCCCCATAGCTGGAGATGTGGGGCTGCCTCATATCTGGAGATGTGGGGCGGCCCCATCGCTGGAGTGGCTGAGGGGCTGCCCTATGGATTGTGCGTGTCTAGGGGGGCTGCCCCATAGTGGGCTTGGGGGGCTGCCCTATAGATGGTTTGGGGTGCCCCATAGCGGGGTTGTGGGGCATTGCTGGAGTTGTGGGGTCGCCCCATAGTGGGATATAGGGGGCCCCATAGCAGGATTTAGGATGCCCCATAGCAGGATTTAGGGTGCCCCATAGCAAGATATAGGGTGCCCCATAGCAGATTTAGAGTGCCCCATAGCAGAATTTGGGGTGCGCCATAGCAGAGTTGTGGGGTCGCCCCATAGCAGGATTTAGGGTGCCCCATAGCAAGATTTAGGGCGCCCCATAGCAAGATTTAGGGTGCCCCATAGCAGGATTTAGGGCGCCCCACAGCGGAGTTGTGGGGCCGCCCCATAGCAGGATTTAAGGCGCCCCATAGCAGAGTTGTAGGACCGCCCCATAGCGGGATTTAGGGCACCCCACGGCTGAGCTATGGGGCCGCCCCACAGCTGATCTATGGGGCCGCCCCATAGTGGATTTAGGGCACCCCACAGCTGATCTATGGGGCCGCCCCATAGCAGATCTCTGGGGCCGCCCCACGGCGCCCGCGGGCTCACACGGCCTCCTGCGCCTGCCGGAACTCGAAGACGCTGCCGCGCTCCAGGAAGGTTTGTGGGGCCGGGGGGTTCCGCGGGGTTTGTGGGGTCTGTGGGGTTTGGGGGTCCCGGGGGTCCCGGGTGGCCCAGAGGTCCTGGGGGTCCGGAGGGTCCTGGGGGGCGCCCCCGGTGCCGCCCTCGGGGGGGCCGAAGCCGCCCCCGCCCGGGGTCAGCAGGCGGAAAACGTCCTGGGGGGAGAGAGGGGGTCAGGAGTGGGGTCAGGTTTGGGGTCACTTGTGGGGTTTGGGGTCAGGGTTTGGGGTCACGTTTGGGGTCAGGACTGGGGTCAGGGGAAAGGGTTTGGGGTCAGGATTGGGGTTTGGGGTCAGGTTTGGGGTTTGGGGTTTGGGATTTGTGGTCAGGGTTTGTGGTGTGGGGTCAGGATCAGGGTCACATTTGGGGTTTGGGGTTTGGGGTCAGGATTGGGGTCACGTTTGGGGTTTGGGGCCAGGATCGGGGTCACATTTGGGGTTTGGGGTCAGGGGTTTGGGGTCAGGGGTCAGGTTTGGGTCAGGTTTGGGGTCAGGTTTGGGGTTTGGGGTCAGGGGTTTGGGGTCAGGGGTCAGGTTTGGGTCAGGTTTGGGGTCAGGTTTGGGGTTTGGGGTCATGTTTGGGGTTTTGGGGTCAGGGTTTGGGGTCAGGGGTTTGGGGTCAGGATTGGGGTCAGGATTGAGGTCAGAGTTCAGGGTTTGGGGTCAGGATTGGGGTCACGTTTGGGGTCAGGGTTTGGGGTTTGGGGTCAGGATTGGGGTCAGGGGTCAGGGTTTGGGGTCACGTTTGGGGTCAGGGGTCAGGGATCAGGATTGGGGTCACATTTGGGGTGTGGGGTCAGGGGTCAGGTTTGGGTCAGGTTTGGGGTCAGGTTTGGGGTTTGGGGTCAGGGTTTGTGGTGTGGGGTCAGGTTTGGGGTCACATTTGGGGTTTGGGGTCAGGATTGGGGTCAGGGATCAGATTTGGGTCAGGGTTTGGGGTCAGGTTTGGGGTCAGGTTTGGGGTTTGGGGTCAGGATTGGGGTCACATTTGGGGTTTGGGGTCAAGGTTTGGGGTCAGGATTGGGGTCAGGTTTGGGTCAGGTTTGGGGTTTGGGGTTTGGGGTCAGGGTTGGGGTCAGGGTGGGGTTTGGGGTGATTTGGGGGTGGGGTTTGGGGTTTTTAGGGCTGGGTTTTAGGATGATTTTGAGGTTTTGGGTGGGTTTTAGGGTGGGGTTTGGGGTGATTTGGGGGTGATTTTGAGGTTTTGGGGTGGTTTGGGGGATGATTTGGGGTTGATTTGGGGGGTTTTGGGGTGGGTTTCGGGGTGATTTTTAGGGTGATTTTTGGGGTTTTAGGGGCGATTTTTGGGGTGATTTCGGGGGTGGGTTTTGGGGTGATCTTTGGGGTTTTTGGGGTGAGTTTTGGGGTGATTTTGGGGTCGTTTTTTGGGGTTTTGGGGTTTTTGGGGTGATTTTTGGGATGGGTCTTGGGATGGGTTTTGGGCTGATTTTGGGGTGATTTGGGGGTAATTTTTGGGGTAGATTTTGGGGTGATTTTGGAGGGGTTTGGGCTGATTTGGGGGGTGATTTGGGGGTTTTCGGGGTGGAGTTTTGGGGTGGGTTTTTGGGGTGGGGTTTTGGGGTGATTTTGGGGGTTTTTGGGATGGATTTGGGGGTGATTTGGGGGTAATTTTTGGGGTGGTTTTTGGGATGGGTTTTGGGGTGGGTTTTAGGGTGGGTTTGGGGGTAATTTTGGGGTTATTTCGGGGGTTTTTGGGGATGATTTGGGGGGTGATTTTGGGGGGGTTGGGGGTGGGGTTTGGGGTGATTTTCGGGGGGTTTTGGGGTGGCTTTGGGGTGATTTTTGTGATGGGTTTGGGGATAATTTTGCGGTTTTTGGGGTGGGTTTGGGGGTGATTTTTTGGGGTTTTGGGGGCTGATTTTTGGGATGGGTTTTGGGGGTGGGTTTCAGGGTAATGTTGGGGTAATTTGGGGGGGTTTGGGGGCTGATTTTTGGGGTAATTTGGGGGTTTTGGGGATGGGGTTTGGGGTGGGTTTTAGGGCTGGTTTCAGGGTGTTTTGGGGTGATTTGGGGGTTTTGGGGGTGGATATTTTGGGGTTTTGGTGATTTTGGGGGGTTCTGGCTCACCCCCGGCTCCACGGCCACGCAGCACTTGCCCCCCAGGTTGAGGATCCGTCCGTCCCGGCGCAGCAGCAAATTCAGCCCCGGAGCCCCCGGGAGCCCCCTGGGGGAGGGGGAGGGGTCAGCGGGGCTGGGGGACCCCCGGGGGCTTGGGGGGGGGTCCAGGGGAGGGGATTGGGGGTGATTTGGGGATTTGGGGGGAGATTTGGGGATTTTCAGGGAGATTTTGGGATTTTGAGGGAGACTTGGGGATTTTTGGGGGAGATTTGGGGAATTTTCAGGCATATTGGGGATTTGGGGTTTTTTTGGGGGCATTTTTGCGGGGATTTTGGGGGATTTGGGGGATTTTCAGGAGATTTGGGGATTTTGGGGGGATTTGGGATTTTCAGGGAGATTTGGGGATTCTGGGGGGATTTTGGGGGGAGATTTTTGCGAATTTTGAGGGAGATTTTGGGGATTAGGGGGGTTTTTTGGAGGATTTGGGGGATTTTGTGGCTATTTTGGTGATTTTGGGGTCCCTCACCGCCATGCCGTAGGGCCGGGTGGCTCAGGGGGATTTCGGGGGGGATTTTCAGAGCGATTTTCGGGGATTTTCGGGACGGATTTCGGGGTGATTTGGGGTGATTTGGGGTGATTTTCGGGGTCCCTCACCCGCCATGCGTAGGGCCGGGTGGCCCGCCGCTCGCTCAGCACCGAGAGCTCGGTCGGAGCCCGGAACTGCAGCTCCCGGATCACCCCATCCCCCCCCGGAACCGCCCCGCGCCCCCCGAGCCCGCCCGAGCTCGAAGCGCCGCAGGACCACCGGGTACCTGGGGAGGGGGAGAGAGAATGGGGTCAGGAGAGCCAAAAACCAAAAAAACCACCCAAAAAACCAAAAAAATCACCCCCCAAAACCACCCCGGGACCACCGGGTACCTAAAAAAAACGGGAGAAATGGGGTCAGGAGACCCCCAAAATCACACCAAAACCACCCCCAAAACCCCAGGACCACCGGGTACCTAAAAAAAGGGGGAAATGGGGTCAGGAGAGCCAAAAACCCCCAAAATCACCCAAAAAACCCAAAAATCACCCAAAAAACCCACCCGGGGCCACCGGGGTACCTAAAAAAAGGGGAAAATGGGTCAGGAGACCCAAAAAATCCCAAAAATCTCCCAAAAAAATCCCAAAAATCACCCCCCAAAACCCCCCCGGGACCACCGGGTACCTAAAAAAAGGGGGGAAATGGGGTCAGGAGACCCAAAACCCAAAAAAAACACCAAAAAAACCCCAAAAAATCACCCAACCCCCCCCCGGGACCACGGGTACCTGGGGGGGGGGGAGAAATGGGGTCAGGAGACCCAAAAAATTCCAAAAATCACCCAAAAAATGCAAAAAACCCACCCCCCAAACCCTCCCCAGGACCACCGGACCTAAAAAAAAGGGGGAAAATGGGGTCAGGAGACCCAAAACCCAAAAAACCCACCCAAAAAACCCCCCAAAATCACCCCCAAAAAACCCAGAAAGCCACCCTAAAACCCGAAAAATCACCCCAAAAACCCCCCCAGGACTACCGGGTACCTAAAAAAAGGGGGGAAAATGGGGTCAGGAGACCCAAAAACCAAAAAAATCACCCCAAAAAACCAAAAATTCACTTCCAAACCCCCCGGGACCACCGGGTACCTGGGGAGGGGGAAACGGGGTGAGGACCCCCCAAGAAAACCCAAACCCACACCCAAAACACCCCCAGCACCAAAAACCCAACACCCCAAATATACCGAAACCCCACAAACCCCAAACACCTCAAACCCCAAATACCCCAAACACCCCAAACACCCCAAACCACACAGACCCTATAAACCCTATAAACCCCAAAAACCCTACAAAAACCCTACAAAAACCCTACAAAAACCCTACAAAACCCCTACAAAATCCCCCAAACCCACCTCATCTCCAGGATCTCGGGGTCGGTGATGGGGGTGTTGGTCATGTGCGTGTGGGACCCCATTTACCCCAAACATCCCAAACCCCATGAACCCTCTAAACCCCATAAACCCCATAAATCCTATAAAAACCCCCAAAACCCTACAAAAACCCTACAAAAACCCTACAAACGCACCTCATTTCCAGTATTTCAGGATCAGTGATGCGGGTGTTGGTCCATGTGCGTGTGGGACCCCAAATACCCCAAACATCCCAAACACCCCAAACCCCCCCAGACCCTATAAACCCTATACACCCTATAAACCCCATAAATCCTACAAAAACCCTATAAAAACCCTATAAAACCCTACAAAAACCCCATAACTGACCTCATCTCCAGGATCTCGGGGTCGGTGATGCGGGTGTTGGTCATGTGCGTGTGGGACCCCATTTACCCCAAACATCCCAAACCCCATGAACCCTATAAATCCTATAAACCCCAAAAACCCTATAAAAACCCCAAAAACCCTACAAAAACCCCACAAACTGACCTCATCTCCAGGATCTCGGGGTCGGTGATGCGGGTGTTGGTCATGTGCGTGTGGGACCCCATTTACCCCAAACACCCCAAACCCCATGAACCCTCTAAACACCATAAACCCCATAAATCCTATAGAAACCCTACAAAAACCCTATAAAAACCCCATAACTGACCTCATCTCCAGGATCTCGGGGTCGGTGATGCGGGTGTTGGTCATGTGCGTGTGGGACCCCATTTACCCCAAACATCCCAAACCCCATGAACCCTCTAAACCCCATAAACCCCATAAATCCTATAAAAACCCTATAAAAACCCTATAAAAACTCTATAAAACCCTATAAAAACCCTACAAACTGACCTCATCTCCAGGATCTCGGGGTCGGTGATGCGGGTGTTGGTCATGTGCGTGTGGGACCCCAAATACCCCAAACACCCCAAACCCCACAGACCCCATAAACCCCAAATACCC
This sequence comes from Phylloscopus whistleri, assembly GCA_017589585.1. Taxonomy (NCBI): domain Eukaryota; kingdom Metazoa; phylum Chordata; class Aves; order Passeriformes; family Phylloscopidae; genus Phylloscopus; species Phylloscopus whistleri. The sequence goes on from JADMLD010000600.1 coordinate 46,124, forward strand.
CAAAAACCCTACAAAAACCCTACAAAAACCCCATAACTGACCTCATCTCGAGGATCTCGGG
>JADMLD010000599.1:0-46176 GCA_017589585.1 Phylloscopus whistleri
CCCAAAAAAAACCCCAAATACCCCCAAACCCCCAAATCCCCTCCTACCTTTACAGAAGGTGCTGATGTTGGCCTCGCGGGGCGTGGCCAGCTGGGCGTGGCCGGCCTGGCAGGTGAAGGTGGCGCCCCCTTCCACAATTCCCGGCTGACGTTGACCCGGCCGCTCAGGGTCTCCTGCTCGGCCCCGCCCTCTTGGCAGGTGGAAATCTCCGCCTCAGGTGCGGGGTCGCCGTTGACCAACCAGGTGAGGGAGGCGTGGGCGGAGCCACGCCCCTGGAGCTGGCAGAGGAGGAGGACATCGGAGGCGGGTGGGCGGGGGGGGGTCACCCAGCAGGGTCACCGAGAAATTCGGGTGGGGCAGAGGGATTCACCTGGGACAGGTGAGAAAAATTGGAGACGAAAAGAGAGGAAATTCAGTGAAATTGACCCAAATTTGTCCAAATTGACCCAAAATTCAATGAAATAAATGAAAAATTCAACAAAATGGACCCAAAATTCAATGAAATGGAGACAAAATTCAGTGAAATGGACCCAGAATTCAAAGAAATGGACCCAAAAATCACCCAAATGGAGCCAGAATTTGTCCAAATGGAGCCAAAATTTGTCCAAGTTGACCCAAAATTCAACAAAATGGACCCAAAATTCAGGTAAATAGACCCAGATTTTGTCTAAATGGACCCAAAATTTACCCAATTGGAGCCAATTTTGTCCAATTGGAGCCAAAATTCACCCAAATTTGATCCAGGACCCAAAATTGATCCAAGTGAGGCAAAATTCACCCAAATGGCCCAGAATTTGTCAAAATTGACCCAAAATTCACCCAAAGAGACCGAAAATTCACATAAATGGCCCAAAATTCAACCAAAGGAACCAAAATTTGTCCAAATGGACCCAAAATTCATCCAGGTGACCCCAAACCTCTCCAGGTGACCCCCAGGTGTCCCCAAACCTCACCCAGGTGACCCCCAGGTGACCCCCAAACCCTCTCAGGTGACCCCACCCCCTTCAGGTGATCCCCAGCTGACCCCAAACTCCCCCCAGGTGACCCCCAGCTGACCCCCAGCTGACCCCAAACCCCCCCCAGGTGACCCCAAACCTCTCCAAGTGACCCTCAGGTGACCCCCCCCCCATGCCCCTCACCTGTGATGTCCAGGCCGGAGCTGCTGCCCCTGTGCTCCACCTGACACCGGAAGTTCCCGGCCTTGGCCTCGGCCTCGCTGACGGTCACGCGGGAGCTCAGCCCGAAGCTTCCGGTCCCCGTCTGCACTTCCGGAAAGTTCCGGGCCTCACCTGAGGCCACGCCCTTCCAGGTGAGCTGGGCGGGCCGGGGGAAGAAGCCGGAAGCCAGGCAGCCAAAGGTCACCTGATCCTCGCATTCCTGGCAGGAAACCAGTGGGAAGAGGCGGGGGAGTGGGCGGGTTCTGGGGGAGAGGGAGCTCATTAGCATAAGGGAGGCCACGCCCACACCTGGGGAAAAAATCCGGCCTGAAAAGGCTGAACTTTGCCCCCAAAAAACCAAAAAAATGGCGGAGGAAATCGATTCAAGATGGCAGAAAAGCAGGCCAAGATGACTGAAAAAGAATCCCACCTCAAACTCCCAAAATTGTCCCAAAAAATTCCAAAAATTTGATTGAAGGTGGCCAAAAAATCAGGCCAAGATGGCTGAAAATCAATCCAAAGAAAATTCCACCCAAAGATCTCAAAATTGCCCCAAAAATCCTCCAGAATTTTGATTCAAGATGGCGGAAAATCAATCCATGGTGGCCAAAAAAGGAGCCCAAAAAAGTCTGACCCCAAACCCCCAAAATTGCCAAAAAAATCCCCAAAAATTCGATTCAAAATGGCTGAAAATCAGTCCAAGATGGCCGACAACACCCTCAGAGAAAATGGTGGGAAAAAGCTGAGGCAATGGGCGTGGCCTAAAGGGAAACACCCTAATTAGCATAAGTGGCCATGCCCACACCAGAATTTATTAAAAAAAAAAAAACAAAACAACACCAAAAATTCCCAAAATTGCCCCAAAATGGATTCAAAATGGCCACCAACCCCTCATGGGAAAATGGCGGGAAAACGCTGAGGGAGTGGACGTGGCCTAAAGGGAAATCCCCTTAATTAGCATAAAAGGCCACAGCCACCCCCAATTGACCAAAAAACCCCGAAATTACCCCAAAACCACAAAAACAAATCCAGGAAATGGCGGCCCCGCCCTGTCTGGGAGTGACGTCATCAATGACGTCACCAGGCCATGCCACCACCCCCCTCCATCCTCTGAGGCAGTCCAAGGTGAGGTTTGGGCTGAATTTGGGCAATTTTGGGTAAAATAGAGGTGATTTTCTCGATTTTTGGGGTGAGGTTGGAGCTTTGGGGTCAGTTTTGGGGTGAATTTGGGGGATTTTGGGGCCCAAACTTGGTTTTAGCAAAGCCTTCCCTGCCTGGGATCACCTGAGTGGATTTGGGGCGAAAATCTTGAATTTTGGGCAATTTTAGCCCATTTTGGGCACTTTTTTAAAAATTTTGGAGTTTTAGAATCAATTTTGGGGTGAATTTGGGGGATTTTGGGGCTCCAACTCCGTTTTAACAAAGCCTCACCTGCCTGGGATCACCTGAGCAGATTTCAGGTAAAATTCTGAATTTTTGGGCAATTTTAGTCAATTTTGAGTAATTTTGGGCAATTTTTGGGCGATTTTGGAGTTTGAGACTCAATTTTGGGTGAATTTGGAGGATTTGGGGGCTCAAACTCGGTTTTAGCAAAGCCTCACCTGGTTTAGATCACCTGAGAGGATTTGGGGTAAAATTCTCGAATTTTGGGCAATTTTGGTGATTTTTTGGCATTTTTTGAGTTTTAGGCTCAATTTTGGGGTGAATTTGGAGGATTTGGGGCTCAAACTCGGTTTTAACAAAGCCTCACCTGGTTTAGATCACCTGAGAGGATTTGAGGCAAATTTTGTGAGTTTTAGGCAAATTTTGGGCAAATTTGGGTGATTTTGAGCAATTTTGTAGTTTGAGATGCAATTTTGGGTGAATTTGGGGCTTAAACTCAGTTTTAGCAAAGCCGCACCTGCCTGGGATCACCTGAGTGGATTTGGGGTAAATTTTGTTAATTTTGGGCAAATTTTGGGCAAATCTGGACGATTTTGAATTTTAGACTCAATTTTGGGGTGAATTTGGGGTATTTTCAGGCTTAAACTCGTTTTAGCAAAGCCTCACCTGGTTTGGAATCACCTGAGCAGTTTTCAGGTAAAATTCCTGAATTTGGGGGCAATTTCAGGCAATTTTGGTGAATTTTTGGCATTTTTGGAGTTTGAGACTCAATTTTGGGCTGAATCGGGGGATTTTGGGGCTCAAACTCGATTTTAGCAAAGCCTCACCTGCCTGGGATCACCTGAGAGGATTTCAGGTAAAATTCTTGATTTTTTGAGGGGAGTTTTGGCAATTTGGGCAATTTGGGGTTTTTATTTAATTTTGGAGTTTTAGACTCAATTTTGTGGTGAATTTGGGGGATTTTGGGGCTTAAACTCCGTTTCAATAAAGCCTCACCTGGTTTAGATCACCTGAGAGGATTTAGGGTAAAATTCGTGATTTTTTGGGGTGAATTTGTGCGATTTGGGGCAATTATGGGATTTTTTGTTTAATTTTGGAGTTTCAGGCTCAGTTTTGGGGTGAATTTGGGGGATTTTGGGGCTCCAACTCTGTTTTAACAAAGCCTCACCTGCCTGGGATTACCTGAGTGGATTTCAGGTAAAATTCTGAATTTTGGGGCATTTTTAGACAACTTTGGGCAATTTTTGGCAAATCTGGGCAATTTTGTAGTTTGAGACTCAATTTTGGGGTGAATTTGGGGGATTTTGGGGCTTAAACTCGATTTTAGCAAAGCCTCACCTGATTTGGAATCACCTGAGCAGATTTCAGGTAAAATTTCTGAATTTGGGGGCAATTTCAGGCAATTTTGGTGAATTTTTGGCATTTTTGGAGTTTGAGACTCAATTTTGGACTGAACTGGGGTCATTTTGGGGCTCAAACTCGATTTTAGCAAAGCCTCACCTTCCTGGGATCACCTGAGAGGATTTCAGGTAAAATTCTTGATTTTTTGGGGCGAGTTTTGGCGATTTTGGGCAATTTGGGGTTTTTTATTTAATTTTGGAGTTTTAGACTCAATTTTGTGGTGAATTTGGGGAATTTTGGGGCTCCAACTCCATTTTAACAAAGCCTCACCTGCCTGGGATTACCTGAGTGGATTTGGGGTAAAATTCCTGAATTTTTGGGGTGAATTTGGGGGATTTTGAGCAATTTTGGATGATTCTGGTGTTTTTTTGTTCTGGTCTCGTTTTGGGGGTGAATTTGGGGGATTTTGGGTTAAACTCGGTCTCAGCCAAGCCCAGCCTGTCTTTGGGGGATTCCCAGGAGCTCCCGGCTCTGTTTTGGGCTGAAAAATCCCAAATTTGGGGGTGGCTTGGGTGGGGCTCCCAAACCTTCCCAGCATTCCCAGTTCAGACCAGTTCAGACCAGTTTAGACCAGTCCAGAGCAGATCCCAGCCCCAGCACTCCCAATTTAGACCAGTTTAGACCAGTCCAGACCAGTCCAGACCAGTTCAGCCCAGTCCCAACTGCAGCATTTCCAGTTTAGACCAGTCCAGACCAGTTCAGACCAGTCCCAGCTCCAGAATTCTCAGTTCAGACCAGTTCAGACCAGTTTAGACCAGTCCAGCCCAGTCTGGACTAGTCCCAGCCCCAGCATTCCCAGTTCAGCCCAGTTCAGCCCAGTCTAAACCAGTACGGACCAGTTTAGATCAGTCCCAGCTCCAGCATTCCCAGTCCAAACCAGTTTAGACCAGTCCAGACCCAATCTCAGCCCCAGCACGACCAATCCAGCCCAGTCTGGACCAGTCCCAGCCCCAGCATTCCCAGTTCAGCCCAGTTCAGCCCAGTCTAAACCAGTACAGACCAGTTTAGATCAGTCCCAGCTCCAGCATTCCCAGTCCAAACCAGTTTAGACCAGTCCAGACCCAATCTCAGCCCCAGCACGACCAGTTTGGACCAGTTTGTACCAGTCCCAGCTGCAGCATTCCCAGTCCAGACCAGTTCAGACCAGTTTGGACTGGTCCAAACCAGTTTAGACCGATCTGGACCAGTCCCAGCCCCAGTATTCCCAGTACAGCCCAGTTCAGACCAGTCCAGACCAGTTTAGACCAGTTTAAACCAGTTTAGACCAGTTTGGACCAGTCCCAGCTCCAGCATTCCCAGTTTAGACCAGTCCAAACCAGTTCAGCCCAGTTTAGCCCAGTTTGGACCAGTCCGGACGAATTTAGACCAGTCCCAGCTCCAGCACTCCCAGTTCAGACCAGTTCAGCCCAGTTCAGGCCAGTCCGGACCGGTTTAGACCAGTCCCAGCTCCAGCATTCCCAGTTTAGACTAGTCCAAACCAGTTCAGCCCAGTTCATCCCAGTTTGAACCAGTCTGGACCAGTTTAGACCAGTCCCAGCTCCAGCACTCCCAGTTCAGACCAGTTCAGACCAGTTCAGACCAGTCCGGACCTGTTTGGACCAGTCCCAGCTCCAGCATTCCCAGTACAGCCCAGTCTGGACCAGTCCAAACCAGTACAGACCACTTCAGACCACTTCAGACCAGTCTGGACCTGTTTGGACCAGTCCCAGCTCCAGCATTCCCAGTACAGCCCAGTCTGGACCAGTCCAAACCAGTACAGACCACTTCAGACCAGTCTAGCCCAGTCCGGACCGGTCTGGACCAGTTTGGACCAGTCCCAGCCCCAGTACTCCCAGTTTAGAGCAGTTCAGCCCAGTCCAGCCCAGTTCAGCCCAGTCCAGGGGCTCCTCATCCCAGCCTGGCAGTGCCCCCGAGGAGGTGATGGAGAACACAGAGCCAGGCTCTTCACCGGGAGCCTGCTGGGAGACAAAAGACAATGGGTGCAAGGGGCAAGAGGGGAGATCAGCCAGGACAGGAGGAGATGCAATGGGTCAGGCTGGTTTCAGCATTTCCTCAGCACCAAAAGCAGCCTGACCCCCTTCTCCATCCACCACTGACAGCTTTGCAAATCAGGAATTGTTCAGGCTCTTTTATCCCCACTTCACACAGAGCATGCCGATTAAACAACTGAGCTGTGTTTATCACAGAATCATCTTTGTCTAAAATTGGTTTTGTACAGAAATCCCTTGTCAATGGTGGACATGTCAGATGTTGCTGGGATGTCTCACATTGCTGAGGGAAGAGTTTCAATGTTTCTTAAATCATATCATGTTTCCATTTTTTGTGTTGGCAATCAAGAGACATTTTCTGTGCCTCTGAGTCCCACCAGTTCCCGACCCCAAAGGACACAAACCTGATGAGTTGTGGTTCCCACTTGCACCTCCCTTCACAGCCAGAGCAGAGTTGCCTTGTCCCAGAAAGTCCCTGGCCATGCAGGGATGAAGGGAACAGGACAGGCTGTGGGGATCAGGGGCAGGGCATGGCCAGGGATTTGGGGTGGTTGTGAGCCCAGGGCAGGACCCGGCCCTTGGCCTTGCTGAACCCCATCCCATTGTCCTGGGCCCAGGGCTCCAGCCTGTCCAGATCCCTCTGCAGAGCTTCCTGCCCTCCAGCACAGCCACACTCCCAGCCAGCCTGGGCTCCCTGGGAACTGACTGAGGGTGCCCTCGATGCCCTCATCCAGATCATCCATCAAGAGATTGACTTGACCTGGCCCCAGCCCTGAGCCCTGGGGACAGCCCTGGATGTGACTCCATTCCTCAGCTGCTCTGAGTCCCAGAGGCTGGATGAGGGAAATGGTGGGGTGGAGACAGGGACAAAGTCTGATTGATTGTCAGCCATGAAGGGTCTTGATTTTCAGATCTATTCAGACACACTAGAAGGGTCTGGGGACCAAGAAGAAGTGGGGATTGCTGATATGAATCTACAAACAGGAAAAGAAAACTTAATATGACAAAGCAATTCTCTCTTCATTGTTTTCAATATAGTATAGGCTGAAATCTGTCTAACTGACCACAGAAGACCCTTGGTTGCATGGGGACTCACAGTGTCAAAAGGATCTCCTTGGTTCAATAAGGCTCTGCAGAGCCCCTTGATTCAATGAGGCCTCAAAGTGTCATAATGGCTTCCAGGATTCCATGAGGCCCTGCTATGCCACAATGGACTTTTGGTTCCATGATGCCCCAGAGTGTCACAATGGTATCCTTACTTCCACAGTGTCACAATAGACCCTTGGTTCCATGAGGTTCCTCAGTCCCAATGGCTCCTTGGCTCCATGTGGCCACGTTGTTTCATAGTGGCTTGTGGTTCCATGAGGCCACACAGAGTTGCAATGGACCCTTGGTTCCATGAGACCTTGCTGTGGCACAATGGAGTTCTGGTTCCATGAGCTTTCACACTGCCAACAACAGTCTCCTTGGTTCTGCAGTGTCACCATGGACCCTTGGTTCCAGGAGGTCTTACAGTATAACATGGTCACTTTGGTTCTGTGAAGTTCAGCAGTGTCACAATGGCCTCCTTGCTTCTACAAGTCCTTGCTGGGTCAGAATGGCCTCTTTGGTTCCACGAGACCCCACAGTGTCACCATGGTCTCCTTGGATCCTCATTGTCATGATGGACCTTCCATTCCATGCAGCCCTGGTGTGTCACAGTGGCCCCTTGGTTCCATGAGTTACTGGACTATCAACAATGGTTCCCTTGCTCAAACAAGGCCTTGCTCTGTCACAATGGACTCTTGGTTCCATGAAGCCTTTCTCTGTCACAATGTACTTTCGATTCCATGAGATTCCACAGTGTCCCAATGGTCTCCTTGGATCTGCAGTATCACAATGGACCATTGGTTCCATGTGGCCCTGCTGTGTCAGAAAGGATTTTGGTTCCATGAGGTTCCAAGGTGTCACAGCTGACTCCTTGATTCTGTGAGGCCCCGCTGTCACTAAATCCCTGAACTATCAGAATAAGACTCCTTAACACTAATTTGGTGTTTAGGAGGGCATCACTTATTCAGGCTTGAGGTCTAACCTGTGGTAACTCCTAACCTTACATGGACATGTGATTCTAAAAGAGTCTTACAGATATACGGTCACTACATGTGTATTACAATTTAGTTGTAACCATAAAACCCACCCAAAGTTCCACCATTCCCTCTTTGTTTTTTCTATTCCTGCACTCAAGCCAGTTGTCTTCTTCTCTTCCAACTGTCCCTGCTGGGAAAGCAGGCCCTGCATGCCTTGTTCCTGTGCTAAAAGTTCACAGGCAGGGTAAAAATGGAATGAACCCTTTTGGTATCCAGCCCAAGGCTCTGTGTGCCCAGGCAGAGGCAGGCAGGACGCAGAGCTGTCAGCAAAGGAAGGGCCCAGCCAGGTGGGGCAGCCGGGGGTGACGACAGCCTGCAGGGACAGAGGCACAGGGCATGGACACCGTAGGACAGCCTGGGCTGCACAGGGCACAGGGATGGGCAGCAGCTGCAAGGCCCTGACAGAGCCAACTTTGGCCTGCAGCACTTTGGCCATGGCTGCTGGCCCTGGGCCTGAGCCAGGAGGAGGGGACAAGTGACCCTTGCAGGCCTGGGGCCTCATGGCCTCCTTGTCCCTGCTCAGCAGCCTGGCAGGGGCTGCCCCATGGTGCTGCCCTTGGCATTGCACATCCCCACATCCCAGTGGCCTGGGAAGAGCCCTGAGCAAGGAGGGAGGGACAGGATGTGCCTTGGCAGGGGCTGGGGCTCAGGCCTTGGCCCTTTGCATTACTGGAACACATCCAGGTTTGCTCAGCACCAGAGACACCTTTGCCTTGTTTGTCCCCACCTGTCCTCACTGCCTGCAGTGTTCTGCTCTACCTGGAACCTGGGGGACACTTTCTCAGTTCTGTCTCTCTCTGGAACACATTAAAACTTGAAGAAAATTTGGAGTTTGAATAGCAGTTTGAAAAGTTCTTGAAAGAGTTCTTGAAAAGTTTTTGAACAGTCTCTCAGGGACTGAGTCTGATGTAAACAACACCAAAGCCCCAGGAGGTTAATTAAAGTCCTTGTGCTGTGTCTGTGCTGATGAGCTAGACTGGGCTCCTTGCAAAGAGGCTGCTCCTGGCTACCAAGAAGAGCTTTAAAAAGGCATTTCTCCTGAGGCGCAGCTCCTCTTCCAGCCCAGCAGGGCTGAGGGCACTGCCTGCAGGTACCTGAGAGGAGTGAAGCAGACAGAGGTTTAAAGAAACTGGAAAGAGGATTCTGAGATTATTCATGGAGAAATCTTCACAACTTTTGAATATTCTGACCTTCTTCCTGGAGACACCTTCACAGCTTCTGACACAGTCAGTCTCTGGCTGCAGGGATCTCCTGAAGCTGACCCAGGACAGGACTGAGGTGACTGTAAGGATGGCTCTGCTGCCCTTTCTGCTTTGGGGGAGGATGTGCTCCAGGGCGGGGCTGCCCTGGGCACCATCAGAGGGACAGGGCAGGACGGCTCCTGCTGCCAGGGACGGCTGCAGGGGCTGAAGCTGGGGCTGCAGCCAGGGGTGCCCAGGGCTGTCCTGCAGAGCAGCTCCTGCAGCCCTGAGGGCTCTTGGCCAGGCCAGGGGATCTGCCACCTGCCAGGGGCAGCTCTCAGCCTGCCTGGGAGCTCCCATGGACTGTGGGGAGAAGTTGGAGGTGGAAGGAGAGACCCGCATCAGGGCAGATTCCTCCTGCTGTGGAGGTGCTGCTGCATGGCCAGGGCTGCTCTTAGGTTTCTCAGAAAGGAAAGGGAAAGGGGCTGTCAGCTTTGTCTGTGTCACTGAGACTCCTGCACTGTCACCCTGGGGATCAGCAGATCTGACTCAGATCTCCCTCAGAAAGAGCCTCCTCACCCTCCTCTACCTACAGACAGCACCAGCAGCACCTGGGCTTGCAGCCTCTCTGTTTGTCTGAGCTGCCCTTAAGGCCCTGCTGCCAGGGAGATGCCCCTGGGCAGTGATCTGTGCTGGGAGGGGTGTGCAGGGCAGAGCTGAGCCCCCAGGGCTGGGCTGGGCTCTGGGAGCACTGTCAGGGACAAGGCTTGGATAGAGAGAAACAGCTTCCAGTAGGCACAACTCCAGTCAGCAGTGAGTCAGATCAACCCTGGATATCTCTTCCTGTCCAGCAACAGAGAAAAAAAGGAGAAAAGGGTTTAGGGAAATTTATTTTGAAATTTCAGCTTTGAGATAGTCCACTTTATTTTTCAGGCATCTTTTAAGTGCAATTACCCTGAAATAGAAATAGAGGTGTAATAAACAAGGGGCACCTGTGTGAGAGCAGCAGGTCTGACTGTACTGGGGCACAGGGAGCTCTGTTTTCCCTCTGGATTCCCCAATGATCAGGCTGAGAGCAATGCTGAGGATGAGGCAGTAATTCAGCAGCAGCACAAAACTGAACTGAAAAAAGTTTAGCGAAGCTCCTTCACAGGGAGAGAAGTAATTTTGAGGGGATTCCAAATAAAATACATAGGATTGACTCAAAGATTTTTGTCCCAGTTTGTCAATGTGTTCTCTCAACAGTCCACAATGCGTAGAGTGAAGAAATGTCCAACAGCAGCTCCATCAGCCACTTCCTCCTGCTGGCATTGGCAGACAGGCGGCAGCTGCAGCTCCTGCACTTCTGCCTCTTCCTGGGCATCTCCCTGGCTGCCCTCCTGGGCAACGGCCTCATCATCAGCGCCGTAGCCTGCGGCCACCACCTGCACAGCCCCATGTTCTTCTTCCTGCTCAACCTGGCCCTCACCGACCTGGGCTCCATCCTCACCACTGTCCCCAAAGCCATGCACAATTCCCTCTGGGACACCACGAACATCTCCTACACAGGATGTGCTGCTCAGCTCTTTTTCTTTCTGTTCTTCATCTCAGCAGAGTTTTCCCTCCTGACCGTCATGTGCTACGACCGCTACGTGTCCATCTGCAAACCCCTGCACTACGGGACCCTCCTGGGCAGCAGAGCTTGTGCCCACATGGCAGCAGCTGCCTGGGCCAGTGCCTTTCTCTATTCACTGCTGCACACAGCCAATACATTTTCCCTGCCCCTGTGCCATGGCAATGCCCTGGGCCAGTTCTTCTGTGAAATACCACACATCCTCAAGCTGTCCTGCTCCAAATCCTATCTCAGGGAACTTGGGCTCATTGCAGTTAGTGCCTGTTTAGCTTTTAGCTGTTTTGTGTTCATTGTTTTCTCCTATGTGCAGATCTTCAGGGCTGTGCTGAGGATCCCCTCTGAGCAGGGACGGTACAAAGCCTTTTCCACCTGCCTCCCTCACCTGGCTGTGTTCTCCCTGTTCCTCAGCACCTCAGTTTTTGCCAACCTGAAGCCCCCCTCCATGTCCTCCCCATCCCTGGATCTGTCCCTGACAGTTCTGTACTCGGTGGTGCCTCCAGCCCTGAATCCCCTCATCTACAGCCTGAGGAACCAGCAGCTCAAGGCTGAAGTGTGGACACTGATGACTGGACAGTTTCAGAAATATTAAACTGCTGGTTGATTTCTGCAAATCACTTGTAATAAAAGTCATCTTTGATACTCCCTGTTGGTTTGATGTGGGGTTTCTGTTTCTATGTTTGAGTTTTTCAATATTGTCCACAAAAAAGGCCATTATTTGTGCCATTTCTCATTTTGATTTTCTCCACCTTCGCTGCTGCTCCAGACTGTGACAATGAGGAACTGTGCTCTCAGTGGCTCTAAATGAACCAAAGGATCTCCCTGCAATGTTTTCACTGAAGATCCCCTTTTTGTTCCCTTCTCTGGAGCTGCAGCAGCAATGTCTGTGTGCAGAGCTGGGGGCAGGGCAGGGGTGGCACAGCAGCTCTGCTCCTGCTGGCCACACCATTCCTGATCCCAGCCAGGAGCCATTGACCTTCTTGGCCACCAGGGCACACTGCTGGCTCATGTCCAGCCTGATGTCCATCAGTCCCTGCAGGTCCCTTTCTGCCTGGCTGCTGTCCAGCCACTCTGTCCCCAGCCTGTGGCACTGCAGGGGTTGTTGTGGCCAAAGTGCAGGACCTGGCACTTGGACTTGTTCAACCTGACATTGTTGGATTTGGGCCCTGGATCCAGCCTGTCCAGGGCCCTGTGCAGGGCCCTCTTACCCTCCAGCAGATCCACACTCACACCTGCAGGAGAGATGGTCAAGGGCTGGGCAGGGCTGGCAGGGCCACAGGCACCCAGCCCTTTGTCCCCTGGGCTCTGCCAGCGCCTCTGGAGGCCCCACAGGAGGAACTTTCCTTGCAGGGGCTGCACTTTGGTCCTCCCTGGCCCCTCCCTGAGCAGGCTGGCAGGGCTTGCAGCTTTAGGACATTTGTCCTTGCTGCCCCTGCCATCCCCCTGCCCCACAAACAGCCCCCAGCCACCCGGGAGGGACAGGCCCTGCTGTCCCAGGCCTGGGCTCAGGGCTTGGCCTTTCTGCTCCCTCCAGCCAGCCCAGGCCTTGCTCAGTATTGCAGTTCCCTGCTCACAGCCTTGGGCTCCCTGCAATCCTGGCCTCAAGGAGCTGCTCTCACCAGGCCCTGGGCAGCCTTGGGCACTCCCTGCCCTCAGTGGGGCCCAGGGATGCTCCAAGGGACTTGGAGTTTTGCTTCTGACTCCTTCAGCAGCTTCTTCCACCTTCTCTCAGTGCCTGGGGGTCCTGGACTCAGCCCCAAATTCACCGTGGGGCTGATGAGAAAACTGAACACCCTGAGGAGCTGCTTGTCTTCCTTCAATTGTCTTTGAGTCTCCAGGGTTTGTGCAGCTGACTGGAGTCAGTTTGGTGTTGTACAAAGAAGGAAGATTCAAAAGTGAATCTCATGATTTTTGGTTTCTTAGATGCATGAGTATTTTTAAAATTTTCTGCTCATTGAAGAAGTGACTGAAGGATTCTCCAAGTGATCTTGATGCTGAATGTTTCTTTAGAAGGTCTGGGCATGGAGAAGAATGAGCCCCTTGCAGGCTGACCCTGTTTGGACAACCTGCTCCTCACCCCAACCTCACCATGTCTGACATTGCCCACCTGGGACTGACATCCCTGTGCCCTGCATCAGAACCTTGTCCCCTGAGCTCTGCAGCTGGCTGTCCCAGCCCATTGCACCATGTCCCACCTGCTCTCCTCAGGCCTCTGCCTGCACACAGGCCCAGGAGAAGTTTTCCTGTTGGTGAGGAAAGAATGGAAAAGCCTGAGCAGGTTTCCTAAACAACAAAGCCCACTCAGGAACCACATGCTCAGGACAGGCTGCCTGGAATGATGTCACCTTTCTACAAGGGACAGTGTCACCAGAAATGAGCTCTGTCAGCAGAGTTCTCTGAGTCTTTCAGCTGAATTCTCTGTCCCTGTCCTGGATCTCTGTTGCAGATGGAAGCTGCTGGTGCCATCCTCAGCTTGAACCCTTCTTTGGAATGCAGACAGAGGTTCCCAGGTGTGTAAAGGAAGCGTTGCTCAATGTTGATGCAAAGCTTTTGTGTTCCTGATGGAACCAAGGAGACTCTTGAGACACTGCAAGGCCTTGTTTCACCAAGGGTCCATTGTGACACAGCTCATGGAATCAAGGAGACAATTGTGACAGTAGGGAACCTCCTAGAAACAAGTCTCTGTTGTGGCAGTCATGGAATCAAAGAGACATTTGTGACACAGCCAGGCCGTGTGGAACCAATGGTCCATTGTTACACTGCAGATTCAAGAAGAACATGGTGACACCACAGAACCTCATGGAACCAAGGGTCCTTTGTGACACAGCAGGGCCTCGTTGGAACCCAGGGGACCATTGTGACAAGGCAGGGCCTACTGGAACCATGGAGACCATTGTGACACTAAGGAAACTCATGGAACCACGGTGACCATTGGGATGCTATGGAACCTCACAGAACCAAGGGTCCATTGTGACATTGTGGTGCCTCCTGGAATCAAACATTGTGAAACTTGGAGGCCTGATGGAACAAGGGTTTCTACTGTGACACTGCAGAACCTCATGGAATCAAGGTGACCATGTTACACTACAGAAGCTCATGGAACCAAGGGGCTATTGTGACACTGCAGAACCAAGGAAACTGTTGTTGACAGTATGAAAACTCATGGAATGAAGAGTCCAGTGTGACATGATGGAACTCCATGGACCCAAAGGTCCACTGTGACTCTGTAGGGCCTCATGGAATAGAGGGTCCATTGTGACACAGCAGGGCCTTGTGGAACCAAGGGTGCATTGAGGCACAGCCAGGCCTTACTGGAACCAAAGAAACCCCTGCTAAAAGCAGGGTAACTCATAGAACCAAGGAGTCCATTGGTACAGCATAAAACCTATGGAACCAAGGGGCCATTGGGACAAAGCGGGGCCTCATGGAACTAAGGGGACATTCTGACACCTTGGGACTGCATGGAAGGAATTGTCCATTATGACAATGCAGATCCAAGGAGACCACGGAGACACTATGGAACCTCATGGATCCAAGGGGCCATTGTGACACCAAAGAACTTCATGGAACCCAGGGTCCATTGTGACATAGCAAGGCCTCACTGGAACAAAGGAACCCTGGTTGACAGTACAGAAAGTCATGGCACCAAGGGGCAGTGGTGACACAGCAGGGACACATGGAACCAAGGAGACCAGTGACATTTAGGAACCTCATGGAACCAAGGGTTCATTAGGACACCGCAGAAACAAGGAGACCATTGTTGACACTATGGAAGCTCATGGAACCGAGCGGCCATTGTTACACTCCAAAGTGTCGTTGAACCAAAGAGACCATTGTCAAACTACAGAACCTCATGGCACTAAGGCTTCACTGTGACACAGCAGGGTTCCATGAAACCAGTTGTCCATTGTGATAATGCAGATCCAAGGAGACCATGGTGACACTACAGAAGCTCATGGAACCAAGCAGCCATTGTGACACAGCAAGGCCTCGTGGAACCAAGGAGACCATTGTGACATAATGGAATCTCATGGAACCAAGGCCCTATTGTTACAGTCCAGAGCCAAGGAGACCATTTTGACAGTACAGGACTTCATGGAATCAAGGATCAGTTGTTAAACAGTTGGGCTTCATGGAACCAAGAAGCCGTTGTGACACAGCAGGGCCACATGGAACCAATGGTCCATAGTGGTACCGTGGATCCAAGGAGGCCATGCTGATACTGTGGAACTTCATGGAACCAAGGGTCCATTGTGACATAGTTGGGCCCCAAGGAACCAGTTGTCCATTGTGACAATGCAGATCCAAGGAGACCATGGTGACACTACAGAACCTCCTGGATCCAAGGAGCCATTGTGACACTGTGGGGCCTCCTTCGAACAAAGGCCATTGTTGATAGTATGGAAGATGATCGTGGAAACTATGGGATGTTGTGGCACTGCAGAGCCTCATGGAACAAAGGAGACCACTGCCACATGGAGGAATTTTATGGAACCAAGCAGCCATTTGCACATGACAGAACCAAGGAGGCCATTGTTGGCAGTACAAAACCTCACGGAACTGAGGGGCCATTGTTATACAGAGAGGCCTGGTAGAACCAAGGGGCCAGTGTGACACCGTGGGGCCCCATGGAATCAAATATTCCTTGTGACACAGTGGGGCTGCTTGTAACCACTTGTCCATTGTAATACTGCAGATGCAAGAGACCGTGGTGACACTATGGCAGTTCATGGAACCAAGGGGCTGTTGTGGCACACCAAGGCCTTGTGGAATAAAGGAGAGCATTCATTGTGGAAGGAATTGAAAGTGCATTTCATTGCTTTGTGGAGACAATAGAAATGTTTCACAGTGGTGGTCAAGGGCTGGTCACTGAGGGATGTCACCAAGCAGTGGCCAAGAGGACTCTGTACCATGGGTGACATTTGACCCTCATTGTTCAGCCAAATTCCCACCCACCCCATGTGCCATTTCTTCAGCCCAGCTCTCTCCAGTCTGGCTCTGAGGAGACCACAGCAGACCGTGTCACAGGCCTGGCTGAAGTCTGGGCACACAACATTCCCTTCTTTTCCCTCCCATGGGGGTTCTGCAATCCCTGCCTTGTCCTGCCAGTGCCTGGAATGGCTGCAGGAGGATTTGCCACATCCCCTTCCCTGCTGAGCCTGAGCAGTCTGGGACTCTCCCAGATCCCCTCCCTGCCCTGTTTGCAGACTGGCTCCATGTCTGCCTTTCCCAGGTTCCCAGGACCCTCTGTGATGGCTCTGCCCTTTCCAAGGGGTTTGAGAGAGCTCTCACAGTGACACTGCCCAGCCTTCTCAACATCCCTGACACCAAAGGCCTTTTCCACATCCCTCAGTTCCAGGTCAGTGCCCAGAACACAGCACAGCCCTGTCCAGGTCCTGGGGGTGGTTCAGAAGGGAGGCAGCTGTGATTTCTCCCCACACACCCCCACCCCAATGGTTTCTCTGGGCAGTCCTTGGCTGTGCTGAGCAGTTTCCCTGGAGCCTCCTTGCCCTGGATGTTTCTCTCTGCAGCCCTAACCACAGCCCAGTAAAGAATTCAGGTAGTTTCCCAGAGGATTTCACTCTCAGAGTGAAGTGGCCTCAAGGCCCTGTTTGTGCCTGTGGAATTGTGCCAGCCCCGAGTGCCGCTGATGGTGTTTGTGCTCACTCTGGTTCATCTCCCCACACACACACACACACCATGCACTGCTGAAATCTCCTCAGGACAGAGCAAACAGGCACTGCTGGCCTGGTCACTTGGTGTCCCTCCATGCAGGGACAAACAACCTCCTGCAGGTGTGGGGAGAGGCCTGTGCTGGACATGGTGTGGGGCTGGTGTGGGACAATTGCAGGGGCTGGTGTGGGACAATTGCCCTGGGGCACCTTCCCAGGCTGTCCCCAGAAGACAGACACAGCCCAGGCCCTGCTCTGCTGCTCCCTCAGGTCCATGCCAGGAGCTCTGGCTGTGCCAGGACACTGCTGTGTGCACCCCTGCACACTCCCCCTCTGCCCCTGGGCACTGGGCTTTGCTTTGCCAGGGCATTCCTGGAGCACATTGCTGACAGCAGCTCTGCAGGGAGAGCAAAGCCTTCCTGGGCTGCCCTCAGGAGATGCCCTTGGCTGCTGGAGCTGCTGTGCTGGAGCCCAGCTGTGTCCCAGCAGTGCCCATGGCCTGGCCCTGCCTGTGCTCACAGCACGGACACGCAGCAGGACAGTGACCAAGCTGCCACAGCACTGCGGCCTTACAGCCACAGAAGGGCTGGCAAGGAGAGGCTGGAGCTGGGAAGAGCAGCTGTGGGAAGAGGCAGGGCCATTGTCCCTGGCTGTGCTGCTGTGCTGGGAGTCTCTGCCCTCCACCTGTGCTCACAGGCACTGCCCCTGCAGAGACAGAGAGGGGCTGAGGGAACATCTTGGGCACCCAGGGCAGAGCAGGAGACTTTATTTGACATCAATGCACAGTGATCAGGGCTCCTGACTGTCTGTGCTTAACACAGGCATGGTAGATAATGATGTAGCAATACTGGGACTAAGGACATCCCTTTATGAAAAGAAAAGAAAAAAGAAAAAAGAAAAGAAAAGAAAAGAAAAGAAAAGAAAAGAAAAGAAAAGAAAAGAAAAGAAAAGAAAAGAAAAGAAAAGAAAAGAAAAGAAAAGAAAAGAAAAGAAAAGAAAAGAAAAGAAAAGAAAAGAAAAAAGAAAAGAAAAGAAAAGAAAAGAAAAGAAAAGAAAAGAAAAGAAAAGAAAAGAAAAGAAAAGAAAAGAAAAGAAAAGAAAAGAAAAGAAAAGAAAAGAAAAGAAAAAAGAAAAAAGAATTATTACACCAAATAGAATATCAAACAAGAGACATGGCACAAAGCAGTCTGGGCCTGGAATGAGTTCCATTCTGAACGCTGTGCAGAAACAAAGAGGCACCTGATCGTTTCTGAAAAGCACAGAGTGGTCACATTCCTCAGGGCATCCTCCAGCCCCTGGTTCCTCAGGCTGTAGATGAGGGGGTTCAGTGTTGGAGGCAGCAGCGAGCACAGAAGTGACAGTGCCAGACCCAGGGATGGGCACCAGGCTGGCACAGGTGACCTTGAGGCTCTGCAGGGCTCAGGCACAGCGGCTGTGCCAGAGTCAGGGCTGAGCTCACACTCTGTGGGCTGGGGCAGAGCCCAGGCAGAAATGAGCCCTGAGCCAGCAGCTCTGCAGTGGTGGCCACCAGGCCGGGTGGCCAAGGGAGGCTTCTGGCCATGCCCTGGAAGCAGCTGCTGCTGCCCAGGTGCCTTTGGTGCCTCAGGCTCTCCCTGGCACAGCTCCCAGAACGGCACTCTGCCCTTGTGCCTGAGCCCTTCACTCTGCTGGGGCTGGCCTGGGGCTTTTCTGCAGTGGGACCTGCCCTGGTCCTGGAAAGGCAGTTCCTGCTGGAGCAGGGGGCTCTGCCTGCAATGGGCTCAAACAACCCCAACAAGGCCCTGTTTGCAAAGCCCCCAGTGGGAAATGAAGAAGGGGATCATGCTGCTTTGGGGGTGAAGAATGCTGAAAGCAGCCTGACTCCTCCATCCCCACGTTCCACATGTTGAGAGGGAGCAGAAGCTGTGGCAGAGCTGCTAAAATCCCCAGAGAAAACAACAACCCAGTGACACCACTGAGAGCTTCTGCAGAGCTGCTGAGCTGGCACAGCCTGGGCACATCTGACTGACAGGGCAGCACTTCAGACTAGAAAAGCCCTGTCCCAAATTTTAACTGCAGCATCTCCTGACATTTCCCTTCTTGAGGGATGTGGAGATTCCTCCCTGGAGTGGGGACACCCCTCCAGGTCACTGCCTGAGGCTGAGCTGAAGAGATTTGCCCACGGTCATTGGTCTGGGGGAGTGACACCCATCTCTGGTTAATAACTGCTTTTGCTTTAATACAATTGCTTCCAAATTGCTTTCTAGAGCACTATCTTAAAATAGATGTTACAGCTCCTGTACTGTGGAGTAAATCATTCTGATTAAGACCTTTTTGTCTAATCATAATCATAATCAGTCATATCTATATGTCCATAAATACTTCTGGTTTGCCACCCTTAATGTTGTGGGACAACGTTGTACAAAGGTTCAATTCCACCTAAGTAATCCTTTAGGCATAAATCCTTGAGAAAGTCTGGGGCTGGGATTGGATCCAGGCACTGCCAGGATCCTCTCCCAGAAGGAGTTTAGAAAGCCTGGGGGTCCTGGCTTGGGTCCTTTGTGAACCTCGTGACCAAACAGGAGCTTCTCTAATAAACTTTGCCTGAAGCTGCCACTCTGCCCATGATAGGAACCCCTGTGAGTGTTGGGGACATCCCAGCTCTTTGGCAGCCTGGACACTCCTGGGATGTCCCCATGGAGCCCCTGGGAGTGTCGGTGGCCTCGCTGTTCTTTAGGAGCACAGGGATGTCACCACTGGACCCCTGCCACTGCCTGGGACAAATTGGCTCCTTGGCAGGGTACAGACACCTCTGGTGTCACTGGGCAGCCCTGGCACTGTCTGTCACCTCATGACCCTTCGGCAGATTAAGAAGCCCTGGGATGTCACCACAGAGCCCCTGTGACTGAGGGTGACCAAACAGATCTTCAGGAGCCCAGAGACCCCTCAGATGCCAGCATGGAGCCCCTGTGCCTGCACTTGAGCTCACAGGTCTTGAGCAGCTGGAAACCCCTGGAATCTCTTCAATCTGCTCTGCTGAGGATGGACCCTCAGCAACTCTTGGAGGTTCCCTGATGAATTTTAGCTCTCCAGAGGCTTGTTCAGTCTTCAGCTCTTCAGTTCAGGAATTCAATGCCAAAGCCTCATTAACATTGCAAAGCACTCTAACAAGAAAAGCCCCTGGGAATAATTTCATTTCAAGTCTTCAATTCCTCTGTGGTTCATTGTACAGATTTCAGAGGTGCATTCAAAGAGAATATACTATATTTTTTAAAACAAGGGTGTTTTTTGTCCTCTTTAGTTTTGTTTTCCTGTTTATAGATTGATATCAGCAATCTCCAGTTGATATTGATCCCCAGCACTTCCTAAGGTGCTCTGAATAGATATGAACATCAAGACCCTTCATGGCTGACAATCAATCACACTTTGTCCCTATCCCCACCCCACCATTTCCCTCATCCAACCCCTGGCACTCAGAGCAGCCTTGTGCAAATCTGAGCTCCCTCCACTCCAGGCTGCACCTGCAGCTTTCAGCTCCTTGGCACCAACTCCCACCTGCTTTCCTTGCAGAAGGAGCTGCCCGAGACACAGAGGTGTAGCCTTGGTTCATGCCTCAGATGCTTTGGTTTTCTGAAACTCTTTTCCCAGAGAGTATTTTGTTAACAAGAAACACGGTTTTTTACCTGTAACCTTTGTTTACATTCCTTTCCCTAAAAGGGACTTCTTCTTGATGTCCCTCAAGTTTGACCAATGCGATTGAAAAAGTTTCTTTCTTTCACCAATTAAGTTGTTCTCTGTAAAATAGTATAAAAGAGAAAAAATTACCAAAAATAAACACAGTCATTTGTCAGGCTTCTAAACTCAGAGTCAGTCTCTTTATAGTCTTTTACAGCGTCACAGAGGGATGTTCAATCATTGTCAGCCAACAAAGCCAAGGGAAGGCACAGCTCCATGAAAAACACAAGTCCAGCCAGTGACACAAAGAGAGGGCAAGGTCAGGATTTCTTCTCCTGCCATTGTACAGTTCCAGGAAATTCCTGGTCTCTCCTGCTGGTGGGAAAACTTGGACATTTCTTAGAAGTGCTCCAATGACCCAGCTAATGAAGATGTGCTCGTGCACCTCGCAAGCTGCCGGTCCCCTACAGCCCTGCAGGGCTCCTGTCCCGTCTGCTCTGCTCCAGTCTAAAACAGGGACCAGCATTGTCCCGGCAGCATTAGAGAGCTGAATTGGAAAGGAGCTCAGCAAGTCAGCAGCCCAAGCTGTCAGAAACTGGGTCAGGCCAAGTGGTTCAAGGTTTGATTTGGTCTGGATTGGAAAATCCCAAAGGACAGGGATTAGGGGGCAGCATCTCAGCAGCTGGGTGAGCCCATGGGAACAAAGGTTTCCTCCTGTCCTGGCTGAGCCTCCCCTCTTTCACCCTCTGCTCATTGTCTTTTGTCTCCCAGCAGGCCCCTGGTGAAGTGCCTGGCTCTGTGTTCTCCATCACCTCCTCGGGGGCACTGCCAGGCTGGGATGAGGAGCCCCTCAGCCTTCCCTGCTTGGGGCTGGACAAGCCCAGCTCCCTCAGCCTCTTCTGACAGCCCAAGGGCTCCAGCCTCACCTTGGAGCCCTTCCCTGACCCTGCTGCAGCTGCCAGACGTCTTTCCTGCTCTGCTGAGCAGGGAACTGTCCCAGGCCTGGGGGCTGCGGCGCAGCAGGGACAGCCCCGGGGCAGCCCCAGACGCCTCCAGCTCGCTCACAGTCAACTTGGCGTTGCCAAGAGCAGGGATGGCAGTGGTCCCCCTTGGGGACAGCCCAGGACCCCCTGTGCCCACCCCTGTGCCCACCCCTCACCACAGTGTCCCCAAGCCCCACAGGGCCCGGGGTGCCCAGGGGGCGGGATGGGGACCTGCCCCTCCCGGGGGGATTCTGTCACCTCCCTTCCCCCGTCACCGCCGGCTCGGGGCTGCTCAGGGGGTTCCGGCAGCCCCTGAGGGCCCGTGGCACTGGTTTGCCATGTCCCCCAGGAGCCGGGGAGGGGCCCCGTCCCTGCAGAAGGAGCGCTGGGCACAGGCCCTCAGCCGGGAGCGGCCATCGAGGAGAGAGAGGCACCAAGGAATGAGCCTCCCGTGGCCAGGGGAGCTCCCCATCCTGTGCCAGGCGAGGCGGCAGCCCCACGTCCCCCAAGCCCCCGGGGGCTCCCCAAACCCCCCCAGCTCCCCAGCACCCGCTTGTCCGCCTTGGGGAGGCTGACGAGCCGCTTCTCCACAGAGCCGTCCTCCCGGCTCGCTGCCTGCTCGGTGCCGATGTCGGCGATGTCGGCGATGTCGGCAATGTCGGGGACGTCACACAGGTGCTGGAGCTTCTGTGGGGACACCGCCGGGGTGACACTGCCGCCACCCTCGTCCCCATGCCCTGGGACCCACAACACAGCCACTGGCAGCGCCAAAGGGGCCAAGAAAAGCATCCCAGGCTCCACAAGTTCTCTGTGTGGGAGCTGAGCTTGTGACCCCTGGAGCCCTCCCAAGTGCTGGGGCTGCGCCTCCAGCTCCAGCGATGGTGTTAAAAATGGGCCAGGAGACCAGCTCCTTTTGAAAGGCCTTTATTAGAAGTCAGCTCTGGGTAGGGGGCTCGAGGGGCCGCGCACGCCGCCGCTGCTCCCACTGGACACCACGGAGGAGGAGGTGCAAGTCGAGTCTGCTGCTCGTGCTGCAGAGTCGGGATTCCTTCCTCACGGGAGTTCTTAGGAAATCGCTTGGCTCGGTTTAGTCCAGGGGTGTCACCTCTGTCCAGTACTCTCCAGGTCATGGCGAGTAGGTGGGAAGCCTTCCACAGATGGTTAGATATTCTCCTCGCAGGGCAGTGTCCTTTGGAGGTCCAGATTTTGGGTCGGCTCGTTGTTTTAGGGGTCTTTTTGGGGTCAGCTGGAGTTCCGCTTGGAGCGGTGCATCATGGGAGCCTCTGGATTTCCCTATTCGGCGGGGTCAGCACTTTGACGAGCAGGCGGGGAGCAGCAGAGGCCTATCCCGATGGAAGGTAAGGGGGAATTTGGGATCTGGGGAAGGGGAATGCACAACTTGGAACATAGGAAACTGAGATTTGAGGGTCCAACACGAATAGTTTGAAATAACAGGTAAGTAACAGCATAACCTTTTTAACTACATGGTAAACAGTACAACAATACAACATACAAAATCAATACAACATACAACAATCAATCAATAATCAATACAATCAATACAACATACAAAGCATAACTTGGAGCCCTTTATTTATTTCAATGGTGATCCTCCCATTGTTGTTTCCTCTTTCCTCTTCTTGACAGCAAGGATAAGTGGTGCCAGGCTGGAAAGAGGCTTGGCCATCGTCACAAATGAATGCTGCACAAAGGAAAAAACCCAACAATGAACCATTACTTTTCAAGCTAAGAGCCTCAAAGGCAGGGCAATATTTTTTAAATGAAAAGGGGATTGAGTCCGAGTAGGCCTAAGGAGCAACAGTGGGGCAACAGTGGCACAGCTTGCTGCAAGAGCTGCTAAGTGCCCCAGTGCTGGAAATATTTCAGGTCTGAGCATTGTGATCTCTTTCAAGATGTCCCTGCTCATGGCAGGGCACTTGGAGCAGATGAGCTTTACAGGTCCCTGCCAGCCCAGTCTAGGATTCCTGACTGTTTTCCTTTGAACAGCACCAAGAGTGGAGGTGAGGAGGAGGGGGGCTCATCTGATGCCTTGCACTTCAGTGGAGGAGGAGCTCATCCCTGGGACACTGTTTCACCTGCAGCCCCTGGGCATTTTACCTGCAGGAGCTCCTGGGCAGACCAGCGCTGCGCCTCATCTGCCTGCAGGCAGCAGCTCAGGAAGTGATGCAGCAAAGGTGAGAGGAGCTCAGGCTGCTGCAGCTGTGGGGTCCCTTTGGTGGCTATGAGGTGTTTAGCCTGGAGAAAAAGGAAACATGAGTCTCTCACCTGCTTCTTTCACTGTGTCTGTAACTGCTCTCCCAGATCCCATTGTTTAAGCTGCACTCTGCAGTGGCAGTTTGTTTCTGCCGTGACAGAGAGGCAGAGATGCCTTTTCTGTACCAACAAAAAACCCAAACCCCAATGCAGCCACAGCTTTTCCAACATCCAACAGATCTGGCCTTGGCAGCTGATTTCATTGACTGACCTTGTGAGTGGAAACTACATCAGCAAAAGCACCTTTGCTTCTCTGAGCATTCCCTTGACCAGCTTGACAGGCTATTTGGAGGAGGGACTTTGCTATACTAACTCACTCTACTATTTCCAAGGATTATGACATGAGAAGCATCTCTGCAGTGCTCGTTGGTCCCTTAAGCACAGCTGCCATCAAACCAAAGTCATCAAGCTTTTTGCTTGGTTCTTGAAAAGAATGGTAATTGAAAGGAAAGAAAGGAAATCCCTCAGTTATTCCTCAGGTAAGGAAACAAACATTTGGAATCTCATCTTCAACACAGACACATGACGATGCATGCACCAATGTCTTGGGATAAAAAAGCCTGTTTGGCCACACAGGAAACACCTGCAGGTGTGTTTCTGAGCAGACTGCAAATTTCAGCTTCCCTTACGTGGCAAAAGGAAAATTTTGGTGGTGAAATCAGAAGAAGGAGAAATGCCATCCCTATGGTAGCCCTCTGCTCATTTGGATACTCAGGTCCATGCATTCATGGTGTGCCCATCCTAGAAAGTGCCCAGAAACAAAGGGGTGGTTTTGGCAGGCTCTGCACATCACCAGGCTTCAGCTTGGTGACATGGAGAAAGTGGCTTGGCTTAGGAAAGAAATATGGTCACTGAGTGTTTCAGCAGCACTGCACAAGAAGCACAAGAGCCTCTGTGACCTTCACACCCTCATGTCCGTGTTCCAGGCAAGTTTCCCTGTGAGAAGAATGGGGGTGCACTTCTTCTCTTCAAACAACTGTTTTAGAAACTTGGTTAGGTATGGGTTTCTTTCCTCCATTTCAGGAGAGATGGCACCAGTTCTAAGATGCTTGTTCCCTGTTAGTAGGGCCATCTCCACAGTCGAAAGAGCTGGAACGACTTCTAAGCCAAAGCAAAATGTTGCCTGAGCATGGAGATTGTTTGCGTGGGGTGAGGCTGGAGTTCCCCCAGTGATGCACCCAAAACTACAGCAGATGCTGATGTGCTGCAGGGAGCTTTTTAGAAAGGGACCGTGGTGGAAGTAGTTCCAGCAGATGGCACTGGGATTTTGTCCAAGGGCAGACAGAAGGTGGGATAGGTGAGAAAGACAGCGGGATCAGAGAGTATTGACACCTTACCAACAAAGGACTTTCTTTCTCATAAGGAGCTTCTCGTTCCACCATTTCAATGCCCACAATTCCAAAGGACCAGATGTCCACTTTGGGGCCATATGGTTGACCTTTGACCACTTCAGGCGCCATCCAACAAGCAGTCCCGATCACCGAGTTCCGTCTACTCCGCTCAGGGGTGAGTTGAACAGAGAAGCCAAAATCAGCTGGGGAGAAAGCAAAAGACTGTTTTTATTTGAATACTGTGCAAGGAGGAAAGCAAGCAAAAGAATTGCCCAGGAGAAGTTGGAGAATGTGCTGTTGAATCTCCTGGACAACTGTCCCTGCTCTGTTTGCTCAGGACTTTAGCCAAGGAAAGATGGCATTGGCTACTGAAAAAATCCCCACATTTTTTACACTGCCTCCAGCAGTGGCTTCTGTTCCCCTGAAGCTTTGCACTTGTAGCTCCCTCCCTTGGGAAGGGACACACACAGAGCACAGCCACCCTGGACTGCTTGTTCCTTGTGCTAGGTCTGTGCACGCTGCAACCATGTTCTCAGCTCACAGCAAGGGTCCCTGCACTGCCACCAGCACCATTTTTGGGGGGCTGGCAGTCACTCCAAAGCAGCCCCACATCCCACATGTCCCTGGAACGCTGCACCTGACCAAGAATATACTGACCCAGCTTGACAGAGCCATCGGTTCTGAGGAGGATGTTGAGGCTCTTCACATCTCGGTGCATCACATGGTTGGAGTGCAGAAAATGCAGTCCTTGCAGGCACTGAGAGAGAAAACAGAAAGAGGAGGGCAAAAATCCCTGATGTGATTTCATCAGACAAGAAAGGAAGCAGCTCTCAAAGATTCCCTGTCCAGGGGAATGGGGAGTAATGGCAGAACACAGTGCCATGGGGAGCAAGAGCTTGCTGCTCCTACACTGACAGAGCAGCACCTTTCTAAAGAAAGGCATGTCAGCTTTGCAAAGAGCAACAGCAACTGCTCTTGTAGACTCTCCTGTGCAAACCAGCCAGAATGACTGCTGCTGCAGTGGATGTGCTCAGAAGTAAAGAGCACTTTGGCTGCACTGCTGACCTTTCCAGCTGAGCACTGAGAGAAGTGAGTCTCTCTTTTGTCTTTGCTGTTTGTTTCAAATGCTGCCACCACCACCTTTGCTTTTACAGGCAAGGAATGCAGTGCAGACAGGCCAAAGTTGAGGGAGGCAAGATGGAGAACAGCAAACACAAGAGACAGAGTGAGAATGCAACAGCAGCAGCAAAGAGGACAAGGACAGAGTCCAGTGAGTGCAGGGGCACTGGCAGGCAGTTCACTTGAGATGCTCCTGCTTGCCCAGAGCATAGCAGCAACACAGAAACAGAGCCTGGCACATGGAATTGCTCCTGTTCTGAGCCCGTTTCCC
The DNA here is from genome assembly GCA_017589585.1 of Phylloscopus whistleri. NCBI lineage: Eukaryota > Metazoa > Chordata > Aves > Passeriformes > Phylloscopidae > Phylloscopus > Phylloscopus whistleri. The sequence goes on from JADMLD010000599.1 coordinate 26,150, forward strand.
AGACTGTCCTGCCCAAGCCCTGGGAAGCACAGGTGGGATCCCTCACCTCACGACTGACAACTGCAATCTCATCTTCAAACATGTCAGTCTCATTGATGACATCAAACAGACTGCCTCCATCCATGTATTCCATCACCAACCAGAGTTCCTCATGCACAAGGTAGCTGAAAGAAGGAAATAAGGCCGTGCAGATGAACAGGCATGGCTACATTGGTTTTGTGCTTGATTCTTGTTTCTGGGTGCTTTTGTGACAAGGACAGAAATAAAGGAATTGACATTCCCTCCAGGCTGTGCCTTGTTTGCAGTCTCTGCAGTCTCAAGGAGAATGGCACACCTGTGAAAAAGGAGATGTCTTAGATGGCCAGCAAGGGAGAAGTGCAGTTGAGTGACAGGCCAGATGAAAAACGTGTCACGCGTGGCCTTTCTGGAAATAAGCACCTTGTGTTCCTGGCATGGACAGCCATGGAAAAGAGGGGCAACAAGCCAAGGGAAATCCTCTCTAGGATGGCTGATCAGCATTGAAGAAACTTTAAAAAATCAATCCTGAGACAACATGGAGGCAGTGAACTTACAGGGGATTGACTTCCTATGGTAGGGTTGATCCAGGTTTTTGGACCATTTTCCAACCATGTGTTTGAAAGCCAGGGAAGACTCATGCACACAAAATGCACTCTCTTCCCATGCATTGGAGATGAGTAGATAAATAAGAATTAACCAATAATTACCAGCTCTCTTTTCTGCCAGTGTCCCAAGTGGGTTTTTAACCTTGCATGCTTTTAGTATGTAAACAAACATTCATGAGATAAGACCACTCACCTGTCTAAATATTTCACAACACAGAGATTCCTATTCTTCTTCATGACTGTGATTTCATTAAGGATTCTTTCCTTCCTCATCAGTTTCTGAAGATCTATTTTCTTGATGGCCACCTGAAATGACACTGGACATCAGTAACTTTAGAAGTTGGTGGCACGAGACCACACCACACACGGAGCGAGTGATTTTGCAATGACATGGCCAAGCCAAAGTGCCAAAGTGCCTTGTGCTCAGACAAAGGAGTAATAAGGAACTGACATCCCAACAGCCCATTTCTCTGCTCCTCTGGGGCCTAGTTACAGGGCATGTGGCCACTGATCTTTTGCCTTGTCCACTTGTTAACAATGGTGTCTCAACTATCACCCACAAAGCTCAGAGAACACTCTCCCTGTACATCAGAAGAAGGAATCTGTGCCTTAGGACTCTGTGGATACATCTTGGGCTCTAAGCAGGGCTTAAGGCTTTGAGGGATGCCTTGCAGATCTCTCCCTACGTGCAGGTCCCAAGTGCAGCACTGCAGGTGGCTAAGGAACTCCCAGGAACCTTCAGATGTATTTGCTGGCAGCCAGAAATGAGAATTCAGGACTCTGAAGCCATAGCCCCAGAGAGCAGTGAGATGCTCTAAGGCAGCACCTTTGTTGGAGCAATTGAGAGCCAGGGAGAGCGTCCTTCTCTGCAAGGAACCGCTGCCCTCCTTGCCTTTCTTCTGGCAGCTGAGAAGGACAAAGACTGTCCCAAATGCACTTGGCAGGCTGGCAGCAGTCTGTGCTTCTTGTGCCTTTGCAGCACAGCTCTGGCCAAAGCTCCAGCCACAGCTGAGACAAGAGAGGAAAGTCCTCAAGAGCAGCAGAATCTGCAGGGGCTGTTGACATTTACCTCTGCTCCCGTGGCAGTGTCGATGGCTCTACAAACATCTCCAAAACCCCTAGAAAGAAAACAGCAGCAAAGAAAGGAGAAGCCATTTAGATCTTGGAGGGAAAGGCAGCCTAGCCAGGAGATCTCTGCTGTGAATGCCTCAAAGCTGCAGCATGCAGGAGGGGTCTGCCAGAAGGCAGATGATGCATTTTCCTCTCAGGTGCATGGGCACTGGGCCTGCTCCTGCAGCACTGGGCTTTACTGCCTCAGCTCAAAAGGCCATTCATCTTGGATGAATGGATGCTTTCATCTTGGATTTCAGTTTCTGAACTGGGCAGTTTTTAGCCTGACCTCCGACTATTTCCTTCAGCAAACTCTTGGGAAGAAATGTTCCTGAGAACTGTTATCTCACTGCTGTGACAGGGGACAGCTTGCTGTTTCTGGCAGTGAAATGGAAGTGTCTTGGACAATGCCTTCTGACCACATTCCAAATTCTGGCCTGTAGTGAGAGATGGGGCAGCCAAACCCCAGTGTCTGAGGATGTTTGCAGCTTGCCTGGCTTCACACTTGAGAGATATTCCAGCAGCAAATCACCTGCCCCATGGCTGTGTAGAAGGAACTGTGCTTGGACTCACCCACTGCCAAGTTGTTCCAGTTCAATGAATTTCCTCTGGGGATTTTCCTTGGTCACCACTTTCCCTGAGGGAAACAAAATGCAAGATGCTCACTTGAAAGCACAGATCCCACCAGCCAAGAGATACAAAAGGCAGCCTCACTGCCTGGGGCTCTGACTTCTTTGTGGTCAGCTGCATAACAAAAAGCTGCCAAAGCCCAAGCAGGAGCACTGACAAGCAATGGGAAGAAGGCACAGCCAGACCGAGCCCCTTCCAAGCTGGTGCCCATTCAGGACACAACAGGATTGGCTTTGAGATCAGACACACCCAGGTGCAGATCAATGCCCTTTTTGTCCCAACACCTGCTGGTAGACAGAGAGTCAGCTGGGCTCTGTTCTCAGCCCCACCAGGTCTTGTCTGAGAGCACAGCACTGGCAGCTGTTCTGGGCAGGAAGCAGATTCAATGACTTGTGCTGCAGAATCACCCAGGGCTTGATGTGTTTTCCTAGAGACTGATCTGAGCAGGGCTTGGGCCAATGGGTAGCGTTCTAACAGTCGTGGGAATGAGTGGGAATCAGGGATGAAAAAGTGCCATGGATCTGAGGAATATCCAGCAGCGGGGCTGGAGGCTGGCTCCTGAGAAATGCCTACAGTGCAGTTTTATCTGATCATGCCACAGCAATGTGTCTCTTGGACACATCTTTATAAGAACAAAACTGGGATATTAAATACAGGTTGTTGTCAAAGTATCTGTTTTTTCATTGGGGGCACAGTTAAGACACCTCTTGCTTTCTGTTTCTGCTGTCACCTGATATTCTTTCAGAGGAGTTCTCACTGACAAAAATATAATATTCTCACTAAAAAAAAGCTGTAGATGTAGTAGTGGTAATAAGAACAGTAATAAAATGACACCAGGAGGACACATGGGGCAGAAGAGCACCTTCAGGATGGAAAAAAACCAAAACTCTACCCAAAAAAATCCAGGAAAACCCTCAAACTAAAAACAAAACCACAGCCAAAAGACAAAGTGACCAAACCAATCAATTTCTGTGAAGTCTTTTTGCTCTGATGATGGGTGAGAAGTCAGGAGTCTAAGGAGACTTTAGGAAGCTAACCATTCTCTCCAGTTTGGCCACTAGCACACAGGACTTGCCCAGATCATTTGCTAGGTCACAGCCTTATGCTTCTGCCTGTAGCAGACAGGGAAGCTCAGGCAAACCCAAGCCCGTCCAAGCTGCCCTCAGAGGCAGCAGGAACAGCCAGAGCACTCTCTTGCTGCCTTGGAGCACAGCATTTCCTGTGGGGACTCCTCAATGTCCCTGTGACACCAAACTGAGGAGGATCATTGGGTGCAGCTCTGCTGACACGTGCACACCATGCACTGTCCCTCAGAGAAGAAAGACACCAGACGTACTCAGGAGCTCCAGGCACTTGTCCTCCATCTGCTGTTGCTGAGCAGCAGCTCTGTCAGTGCTGGAGATGAACAAACTGCCCGGGCTCCACTTCCCACGTTGGGCAGCAAAGGCTCCTTTAGGTGACACTGCTGCAGCTGCTGCAGCAGCAGGTTCAATAGAAGAGCCTGTGTAGATCTGAGACAACAAAGGAGTTTGTGTCAGAAAAGTGGCTGGCAGAGATGAGCCCCAGATCCCATTGCAAATGCAAGCCCTTAGGGAGATGCTGTCAGCCACATGCAGGCTCTGCCAGGGGTTTTTCCTGATGTCCACTTCTCAAACTGGATGGGTCAAACCCAAAGGTTGGTTTTACTCCAGCTCATGGCCAGATTCATTTTACACTTTCTCCAAAATGCATTTTCATGGATTTTCTGAAGGGTGGCTGCCAAAATGACCATTCCACTTTCTCCCAAGGACTCTCTTCCCCCTCCCAGGGCTGCAGACACACTTGCAGGTGCTTGTTCAAATGTTCTACCTCCTCCCACAGAGTCCTCTTTTCCTCCAGCATCGTCAGAACGGGCTCAACTGGCAGCACTTCTGCTTGGGACAGTTCCTGTGCCTCACAGCAATCTTGGGGCTCCTCGTTGCCAGTCCCTTGCTGGAAATCTTTGCAGGCTGCCAGGCCAGATGTCCACACACCCACCTCAAGTCAAAGAGAGCAAAGCAGTCAGAGAGTACAGCTTGTCCCTGTCAGCCCAGAGTCACAGACTGTGAGGAAAGGGGGAGCTCCAGATTCACAATGGACACAGACAGCTTGTTTCAGGATCCCTGTTCACCTGCAAGAACACCTCAAGAAACAAGGAGAGCAGGAACAGGCCAGCAGGAATGCATTGAGATGACTGCTGGCCAAAAGACCAAAGGACAAGCCCCACTGTCCAGCACAGCAGCTGAGATTCAGCAGAGCAGGAAGTGTCCTTTGGAGTGGCTGGTATAGACACTGGAGCAGGATGGCACTCAGAGGCATCACCCCACCCCCCTGCTGCTCTGCAGGGGAAAGGCAAGAAGGGCAGAAAGCACCACTGTGGTGACTGCAGTGGCTATTGCTCTTTCACTCACTCGTTTTTCTAGAGCCTCTGGCTTCTCAAGGAGGAGAAGAATTTTCTCTTGTCTTTCTCTTTGAATCTTCATTTCTTCCCCCAGCCTCTCCTGCATTGCCTTGATCCTAGCCTCAGTTTGCTGCAACTCTTCTTGCAGCTTCTCACCAAGGTTCTTCTCCATTGCCTTGATCCCAGCCTGAATTTTCAGCAGCTCAGCCAGCAGCTTCTCACCTAAGTTCTGTAAAGAAAGAGATGGAGAAATTTTGATGAGTGGAGTGGCTGCCACTCTTCCACTCACCTGGTTTTTTTGATCAGGCCTCTGTTGAAGATTCTGGTGATCTTGAGGAGTTCTCAAGTCTTCTGTGCTCCTCTTCTTCACTGCCATGATGTTCTGTAGACACAAATGCAGAGCAAGTGACTGGGAGCTGCCATCAGGCTCAGCTTTTCCTCTTTCAGCCTCCAAATCACATTCATCCAGCCACTTCTTTCTGCTTCCCCTCCCACCTCTGCTTCCACTGGAACTCTGCCTGCAGAGGCAAAAGAACAACCTGGCAACAAAGGCACCAAAATCCCTGACTTCAAGCAGCAACTCCATGTCCCCAGGCTGTCTCTCAAATGCTCCCAGGTAAGCACACCCAAGAAGCTGACAGGGACAAACCACCCCAAAGAGCTGCTATTGTCAGATCAGTAGTTTGGTGCCTGCAGCTACTTGGCAAGTCTGTGCAGGGGGACAGGTGTCTCCAGACCACAGTGTCCCCTACGTATCAGACCAGGCTGAGCGCAGGGTCTTTGACAGGCTCCCTCCTCTGCAGACAGGGAGCCTTCCTGCTTCAGGCTGGCCCCTCTCAGAATCCCAGCCAGCTGGGGCCTGAACATGACAGGTCAAAGCCCATTGTCCAGGTGTCACTGGCTGAGGGGAATGGCTGGGTCCTGGCAGGACTGCAGCACTCAGTATCCTCAGCCACCAACAGCCAAGTGCTGGCTGCTCAGAAACTTGCAGCTCTGCCTTGCCCTAAAGACAGCACCCTCCAGAAATGGCACTTACTGTCCTTGAAAGTTCTGGCTGTGGTGTGACCACAGCTGGAGGATTGTGGTCATTTGGCTCCTCTTGGGCCTCTTCTGCAGGAGCAGAGAGAGCCAGAGGAGAGTCTGCTCTTGGTTCTGTGCTCTGTGGACAGACAGGAGTGTGAGGCACAGGCCGTTACCTATCATTTATAACCTTATTTCTGTGCAGCTCTACAACCAGCTCTACTAAGGCACAAATCATCAACTTTGACAGCAATGGGATTCTAAGTCACTCAGAGTCAATTCAAATGGGCTGATTCAAGTGTACTGCTAATTGCTCTGAAGTAGATATTCCCCCTGGCTACTGTGAGGAAGCAATGTTGTCTCTGCAGAACTGGGCTTTTAGTTCTTTTCAAGCTCTGAAATGGAAAATTAGGAAATAGCCAGGGATGCCTTTGCTCTTGCCAGTGCAGACATGGAAATAGATTTTCTTTCAACCTACTCAGCTGGCCCTCTACACTCTACTGCCACAGGCCAAGCTCACAGCTTGCTCCACAATTCTTAAACAGCAGGAACATCAAATGTTCCTTTCTCACTCACCTCAGGATCGGCACCTCTGAACACACGGCTCAGGTGACCTGCAGTGGGCAAGGGAAAATGAACCACATTCTTGGAGAAAAGTGCAAAGAAGCCAAGCATTTTTGGAAGGTGTCCCAAAAAAGTCTCCCAGTCTACATTTTCCAAGTTGTCCTGCTTGCCCCAGCAAAGGGAGGAAATGACAGACTCTGCTGCCACAGACTCTCCCATGGACGGAACGCAACCCCTGCAGGTTCCCTTGCAAATGCTGCCCGCAGAGCCCTGGCTACAGACACCTCCTTTTTAGCTGAACCTGTTGACAGGAGCTTTACCCAAATGCCATCCAAATGGTCTTCCTGTTTCTAAAGCAACTCAGTCACTAAGAAAGAGCAGGAAGACATACAAAAGCCAGGTGATGTTCCAGCCAGGGAAAAGCTCTACTTACGTGTCAGGTTAGTCAAAAAGTAGCCGGAGTAAGCGACGCCATAAACAGAGCAAACTGCAGCAGCGAGTGGCCCAATCATTGTGACAACTGCTGTGCAAGTTTGCAGACTATACTGTAACACTGTGGTCTAACACTATGGACTAACACTATGTTCTAACACTATGTTCTATCACTATGTTCTAACACTGCACTCTAACACTATCCTCTAACCCTATATTCTAACACTATCCTCTAACACTAGGCTCTAACACTATAACACTACACTCTAACTCTATACTCTAACACTACGGTCTCAGAAAAAGCAAGGATCCTGTCAGATGGCAGCTGCCCACTGACAAAAGCCTTAACCAGGAGGATGCTCCTGCACTGAGCAAACCCGAGAGCTGCTCTGCCACCACTGAAGCCGGGCGTGCAGCAAGGCAACCTTGTGATGTCAGCACGAGAACGTGGCAACCGTGCCCTGACATCACAAAGGAAACGTTCTGCCCTGCTCTGTGAATTCATGCAAATGGATAGATTGATGTTTGTGTAGGCCTAGGATGCATTTTGACCTCTTTCCCCCCTGGGCTGCCTTTTTCACCTCTTGTTTTTCCCCCTGTGCCCCTGTGTCCCCTGTCCCTGTGCTGGGTCCGAGCTGGCAGCTGGGCTGGGCGGAGCAGCAGGACATCTAGAAATAACACACATCACAAACCTATCTCTAAATATACAAATATCAATGTACCAATATAAGTTATCATATAAAATATGAATTCTGTAGTTACATCTGTATATTGTATGGTTATGTGTTTACAAAGATTGAAATATGTCTTGAGCTGTATGGTTTGAGAATTCTATTTCTTTAGTACTGGGTCTGGGATTCTTTAGACAGGGATGCAGATATATTTGTATTTGTATATGGGTTGTACGGTTGTAGTAATATGTAATGAATGAAATTGTTAAACTTCAATTCATATTTGTGTGTAGTGAGTGGTTGTAGAGAGTTGCAAGAAATTAATTTTTTAACAAGTTTATATTTGTATATATTTACATAGCACCATTGTAACAATAAACTAGTTTTATAAGCTTTAATTGATATTGTATATTTCTTTACTGGCGGTGCCGGTGTAGCAATTTAAAATAAATTTCATTTTTAAACCTGAGTAGATTGGTGTGTATTTGTACATTAGTTTGGCAGATGTAACAATCTGCAAGCAATTCAATGTTTCCACTAAAACAAGTGTAGATTTGTGCTATGCAGAGCCATGAGCAGATGTAAATGTGATGATGGGGGAGGTTTGGTCAGTGGAATCCTCCATCCCTGCCCAGCACGTGCCCCACTTGCACTCAGGCTGGGCAAGGAAAGCGCAGATTTGGGATGGCAGCAGAGTCACCCATTGGCTGAGAACTCGCTGCCAAGGCCTGCTGAGAAAACTCCGGGGCCCCACAGAGCACACAGCTCCAAGCAGAGCCCCCCACGGAGGACAAATCCACCCCCCATGCCATGGGCAGCTCTTTAGGAAGCGCTCCAAGTGTCCCTCTGAAGGTCATCCTGGAGCCCAGAAGCCAACAGGGATCCTGAGCCAGCTGGGCTGCCTTTGGCAGCACTTGGGCAAAGGAGCTGCAGCAAGGGGGAGGCAACAAGGACTGCAGCTGCTGCAGGCTGGGGATGCAGGAAGGGCCATGGACACTTGTGCTGAGACGCTCCAGAATCCAGAGGGATGGTGGAGACCTGGGAAGCAACAAGTTCTCACAGCCACTCCAAGGATGGAAGCCCTTGGTGTGAAGTTCCCTGCAGGAACTCCCAGGGCAGTTGCTGCCAGGATCAGCAGCAGCAGAAGGCAGCAGGATCTGCTCCTTTTCCTGGCTCTGTGTGCAGCTCCCAGGCTGGGATGGCCCCTGCTCCCACAGAGCCCTTGCCCATGGAGGCTGCAGGGTAAAAGCAATCCCATGGCCAAGAGAGGCTTGGCAGCTGAAATACACTGCCCTTGTGTTTTGGGCTTGAGTGGCTCTCATGCCAAAGCACAGCAGGTAACCAGGGCTTTGGGAGGCAGAGCCTTTCGAGGGAAAGAGAGATGAGGCACTCACATGCCTGAAACTCCTTCAGCTCTCTGCCTTTGTAGAATGAGAAATAAGCAAGCTGGGGAGAGGCACAGGCAGTCCTTGGAAAAAACATGGTGCCTCACAAGTGCTGTGGGAGAAGGAAGATAGGGAGCAACCTTGCCTTGTTTCCATAGCCTGTGTCTTCTGCAGAGGACACAATGGGATGGACAGGAGGGGAGGGGAGGGATAACTGTGATAACCCAGTCTGCCTGGCTGTGTACTGACAGACTCTGTAGCAGTCAGCATTGTAGGAAATGTCAGATTGTTATTGAGCATCATGACACACTGCTGCTTCATTGCAGAGCTGCCTCAGCCTGGAGAAAATCAGCTGAATTTATTGTCAGTTGAAGTAGATGTGGTGAGAAACAGGGACACGGATTAAAACAGGTTTTCTAACCTCGTCACTCAGAGGGAATTTTGTGTTGCGTTTTCTTCATTGCCTGCACAACCTTTTTGAGTTGTTCTGTATCCTTCAGGGAGATATCCACTAGTGACCAAAAAATAAAAGGGGGGTCATGGCATTCCTTCTCTTTTAACACATATTTGCACTAAGCTGTGGCTTCAACTCAGTAAGGCAAAGGATAGATTTTCTTTAGTCATGCAGTGTGGAATAAATACTTAAACTCCCTTTTAACTATTAGAAAATGGGTGAGTAAATGAAATTATCATGGAGGAAGGGACCAGAAGCTTGAAAAAGGATGAAATACATCTGAATTCCAAATGAAATCTATTTCATTGATTTATTTAGTACTAGTCTATTCTTACAAACAAAAACATGTTTCTGAGCTGAAGCTGCTCACACCCTGGAAAGATTTTTCTGTTGCTGTATTATTTAAAGGATGCCCACAGGCTGTGGAGCAGCCCGGCTCTCTGCCCCTCTGCCCGCGGGGGTTCAGCACTCCCAGCTCCCCCAGGAGCCACAGGAGGGCTGGGAGAAGGGCAGGCGTCCTCAGAAGTGACACCACCACAGCACTGTTCTGTTCTCGCTGCTCTGCTCCTGCAGAGCCTCGGGATGGCCAAATCCCCCCAGGCTGCACATTCCACAGCAGGGCCACCATTCCCCTGGGGAGCAGCCCACACCCAGTTTGGCTCTGGGATGGGGTGATCAGTCCTGTCCCAGGAAGAGGCACCCAGGGCCGGGCTGCTGCCACTTCCTGCTCCAAGTGCCTCCTTCCAGCCGGGCTCTGGGGCTGCTGAGGCTGCTCTGGGCTCTGCCAGGGCTCTGCTGGGCCTCAGCTCTGGGCCACGCTGGGCCTGCTCCCCATCACATTGCTCCAGGCACCTGAATCACCCTGGGAAAGAAGGGAAACTTGCAAGGGAGTTGAGGTTTAATAGAGTTTTTATTCAAAAAATCCTAACTAGCACAACAAAAAGCTGTCCTCAAGTGCTGCATCTCCACTGCACCCACGTGTCCTGCCTCCTCCGTGCCAGCTCTTCCTCTCCAGTTGCTCCTCACAGGCCACGAGGAGCTGGCAAAGACCCTGTGCAGGCACCATGGACAGGTTTTAAACGCAAAGTTCAATTTATCTTCAACTAGTTAATTTGGTAGTAGAATTAACCTTTCCTCAAAAAATAACCCCTGCTTGCCCATTTTTAAAACACTCACATAGTGTGAATTTGCCTTGTCATGTATGTGTTATGTTTACCTGAAAAATGTTTTGAAGAGGAAAAAAAACATTTACTATTTTTATGTCTTTCAGTATTCAAAAGGAAATTTGGCTGGCTTTGTTTTCTTCTGTTACTACAGGCTTCAGACCCATTACTTGCAGTCTAATTGAAGATGTGTTTCATGGCATAGAAGAATCTACCACAGAGAATGAAGGGTAACAGTTTAAAATTAATCTTACTTGGATTATTACTTGTGGTCCTTACAAAAACCCTTTCCAAGGGCTGGGTTTGCAAGCTGGAGGATGAAGTACAGTGAGTGTCTCTGGATAATGCTGTAGCCCCATCTCACCAGAAGCAGAAACGGGCCAGCATCCGGCATTTTGAGTGTGAATTTGGGGTCCTGGCCTTGCCCCAAAGGAGAGGCAGGATGTTCCCTGCAATGTCTGCAGGGAGCAGACAGAACAGATGGGGAAGTGTTTGCAGGGCCCCTGGGAGGGAATATTGGGGTTCCTGTCAGCAGGATCCTTTTGTAGCTTCAGGCTGGGGTTGGCAGCAATTCCATCTGCAGCTTCCATGTGCTGCTCCAGCAGCTGCTGCTGCTGGGGACCCCGAGGGAAGAGGCCATGGCAGGGATGGAAATGCTGCATGGACAGCAGCAGCCAGGGCCAGGAATGAGCTTTGCCTTCCTGGCTGGTGAAATGAGGCTCCTTTGGTGCAAGAGGAGGCAAAGGCAAAATCAATTTCAACAATTCAAAGAAAACTGTAGAAAATTTGAAGCCTCTCAAAATGTCACACACGTTCATCTGTTAGCTCTTCAGTGTCTGTTCTTGTAAAAAGCCTTTCCAGTTTTCACTTGGATCTGAGATTCCAGGGCCCACAGTTGGGCTTCAGAGTTCAAATGATTTGTATTTTCTACTTTTTTAAACAGAGCTCTGAATTGGGCACCTCTTGCTGTTTTTTCTGCTCAGAACCTTGAAAAAGGTTCTGTGCTCCTGTGAGCCACATCTTGAAGAACGGTTGGCAATCACGGAATCCTCTGGGAAAGCACTTGGTTCACTTCAGGGCCAGGCTGGAAAACTCAGCCTGAGGAAAGAACTGTTCCAGATGCCTCTGTCCATGCCCAGCTCCTCACAGCTGAGTCCCTGAACACTCGGGGTGTTTTACAGGCATTTCTTTTCCCCTCCTGTTCACTTGGAGGTGATTTTGGAATCCTTTAGAGAAAGATCTGACTAGTCCCTGCCCCCATTCCATTTTATTCTCTCCACTTTGGAGCTGGCCTGCTGGGTTTGACATGGAAATTGGTGGTGTCTCCCTGTTTTTCCCTCCAGCTGTCAATTTTGACTTGTAGGAAACACTGCAAATGGCCTTGTTTATCTGGTGGGGAAGAGGGGAGGTGGAGAGAGTTAACAGGATTTGTTTGCATGAACCTTGTGATAATAAAGAAAAATTAGGTTTGTCATTTTGGTGTGCTGCTGTGATTTGGGGTTTATTTCTTCTTGTTGTTGTTATTATTTATAAGTATTGCTTTTCATTGTTAAGACTTCAAAATCCTAGACATTATTAACAATGGCTGGATGTCACTCACTGGGAAAATTCCCTCCTTCCACTGGGATTAAACTGGACGGTCTATTTCAAGTTGCCAGTGGATTCTAAAGATGGAAAATCCCATTCATGGTGGATTTGGTGTGGTTTGGAGCTGGGGAAGGGTCCCATCCTCTCCCAGAGGTGCCTCAAGCCTCCTTTGCCACCACATCTGTTTGTGGCGCCTCACGGCTGCCCTGCCCTGGGGACATGGTGGGACACCCGTCCTTGCCAGGGCTGAGGCTCCTCATGGCCCATCACAACCCCACATTGCCCCTCACAGCCCCTCACGGCCCCTCACAGCCCCTCATGTCCTCTCACAGCCTCTCAGAACCCTCCACAATCCCTCACATCCCCTCACAGCCCCAGGCACGGAGCTCCTCCCAAAGGAGAAGGGGTCAGGCCCTGCTGCTTCTCCTTTTATTCCGGTCCCTTCACAGCCATGAGTAAAGAAAGGCTGAAGTGGAGCCTTTCCCCAGCGTTTCCCTGGGGGTTAATTGCAGCTGAAGTTCCCTGCTGGCGCTGGCCGAGCACCAACATCCCTGCAGCCCCCAGGCCTTTGCTGTCCCCCCGTGCCCGTTCCCTGTCCCCGAGTCCCGCCCGGCCCTGGCAGCAGCAGCAGCCGCAGCGCAGCAGCGCCGGCCCGGCCCAGCCGGGGCTCCCGGGCAGGAGCAGCAGCAGCGCCGGCCCCTTCCCACTGCTCCTGCCTCGGCTTCCGAGGGGCTTTTCCAGATGAATCCTGGAGTCGAGCAACCATCACCCACAAACAGCCCTGATTCCTCAGGGCCCGGCTGTGCTGCCCTGACCCAGCCTCCAGAGAAAGAAAGGGTCGGGTTCCAGCGCTGTTTCCAGCGCTGTTTTACCCTGGGGTGACAGCAGGAGCCTGCTGCTGCCTTTGCCTTGGCAATTGGAGATCCTGGCTGCTCTTGCCCCTCTTCTGCTTGCCATTTGAATTATATCTGTAAAACTGCAACTGCCTTTTTTGATCAGTGCCACGCAGAGTGCTTTTATAACAGGAAACCCTGGCATCATGAGTAGCAGATCTCCAAATGTTCCCAAGTCCCTGAGCACAAAGTTGAGGAGAATTAAAGCCACACAGGCCACATTTGCAGCACTCAAACACAGCCCTGTTGCTGGTGCTGCTGAAATAGAATCCACTGACAGAGACCATCACAGAAATTGCCTCTGGAGTGTCAAATAAAATGAAAAAATCCACCAGGAGAAAGAGAAACCAGAACTTCTCGCCTCACTTCACTGCTTCCTCCGAGCAACAGCAGAAAGTGGAGATGCCCAGAGGTATTTCCAGCTGCTGCTGATCCCAGTTGGAGCCCAGGCTGCTGCCCAGTCCCAGCGGAACCTGAGCCCAGCCCGGGGAGCTCCCGCAGTGTCGGGAGCTCAGCGCACGCGGGGCCAGGCCCAGAGCCCCGGGCACGGCCGCCGATTGCGGGGCAGCGGCGCAGGCGGAATGTCCTGCGGCCCAAACCTCCTGCTCCTGCCACACAGCGCCCATCGTTCTGCCCCTCCTCCTCCTCCTCTCCCAGCACGGCACCAATTCCAGCTCGCAGGAGGCTTCCCCAGAGAGGGCTCAGGCTCCTGCTTCAACCTGAGTGTCCCTGCAGAGGAACAGGGCATCTTTCAGGCAGTTCCACAAGCTCAGGCTTCTCATTTCATGAGGCATCTGGGATGAAAATGGCCTTTTGCAGAAAGACAAAAGCAGAGGGAATGGATTAGAAAATATTAGAAAAAATGATGCTTCTTACAGACATAGTTCACCAAGTCATTCCCTGCATTTCTCCTTTTCAGATTCTTTCAGTCATCTCCTCAGAAAGGTTCAGCTTGTTCTGGTGCTTCTTATGAACTGATTGTACTCTTGATTTATATCAATGCATGCGATGTAGAATCTCTCAAATGAACACAGAAACCAACTCCTTCTGTCAGCCCATTTTCATGTTCTAGATCACTTTCCAGATCCATGGGCATGTTGGAATGATTATCACACAACTCTCCACTTCTGCCTGCAGGCTCTGGAGGTTCTTTCTCTGCATTCAGCCAGGCTTGTATTCTCTAATAATTCCTGGTAACGTATCACGTTTTCTTTGGGTAGAACCAGAATAATGAAAACCTTAGCAATGGCTAAGGTTTCCCCAGTCCACAAGGAAAAGAAAGAACAAATTGTCAAGTTCTCCAAACATTTGTCCTCCTTTGCTGCAAGATTTCTGCTGCACACATGGTGTGGAAAGCCAAGAGAAGCTGCACTTGGTGGCACATCTTGTGACAGAAGCTGCACCTCGTTCTCCAGGAAAGGTTCTTGAAAAGAGCAGACAGGACTGCGGAGAAGATCCCTGGAAAACCGAAACAGCCTTCCAGAAGTGAAATGAAAATGGAAGGAAACAATCCAAGATGTTTTCCTCTATTTATTTCTATGCTCCCCTTTTCCATGTTGAACTACTTCTCCATCCCACTAATTCCAAATGGATCTCATCTCTAAGACCGATGACTTGGCGAGTTTTAGACACTCTAAAATACCCTGAGCTACACAGAATTTGCCTTTCCCTGTTTTTGTTGGAAAGCAATGCTGGAGACACAAGTGCAGTGCTTGGGCCAGGTACAAATTCTGCATTCAGGGAATGTGCTGTGACAGTGTCTGAGCCTCAGCAGGGACAATGCACAGCAGCGACCAAGGGGATTCCTGTGCCACAGCGCAGGAGTCAAGACTCTGGGTCTTGGCTGAACACGGCAAAGTTCCCGTGTTTGGACAGGCTCAGGGGCTGCCCCCGGGGAGCGCGGGGCTCGGCGCGGGGCCGAGCGGGCAACGGACAAACGGACACGGCGACAAACGGCCCCGGGGCTTCAGTTGCAGCGGCAGCAGCAGCAGCAGCAGCGGCAGCGGCAGCGGCAGCGGCAGCGGCAGCGGCAGCAGCAGCAGCAGAGAAAGAAGCGACACTTGCGACTCCCACTTGCTTCTCCTCTCCCTTTCCCGCTGTCCCGCATCTTCTCCCGCAGTCCCGCACCCTCTCCCAGTCTCCCTCTCCCCTGCCGGGCCGGGCCATGCCCCCGGCCCGCCCCCGGCCCCGGGCGGAGCTGCCCCGTCCCCGGCCCCGGGCGTCCCGCCGCGGTCTCGCCTCCGCCCGGCTCTGGCCGTCCTGGCTGTGGCGCTGCTGGGCGGGCATCAGTGCCTGGAGCTGGGGTGGCATCGCCGCCCTTTGGCTGCGCCTGTGCCGAGCCTGGCCCCGACCCCGACCCCGACCCCGACCCCGGCCCCGGCCCCGGCCTCGGCCCCGGCTCCGGCCCCAGCCCCAGCTCCGGCCCCGACCCCGGCTCCAGCCCCAGCTCCAGTTCCAGCTCCAGCTCCGGCCTCAGCTCCGGCCCCGGCCTCGGCCCCGGCTCTTCCCGGGGCCCCCGGAGGACACACGCGGCGCGGCCGCTCCCGCCGCCTCCTCTGCGGCTTCCCCGGCCCGAGCTCCGCCGCTCGGCAGCGCGGCCGCCGGCCCCGAGCCGCCGCTGTCCCGTTCCGAGCAGCGAACGCCGGGGGATGCCCGGCCCGGGGCGGTTGAGGGGCGCTCGGGGGCCGTTCCTGGCCCCGGGCCGAGCGCTGACAGCCGCGTCTCGCCGGCAGGGAAGGCGCAGCAGGGCCTCAGAGAGCGGTACCGGCTGGGTTCGCTGCTGGGGCGCGGCGGCTTCGGCAGCGTCTTCGCGGGGACGCGGCTCTCGGACGGCGCCCCGGTGAGCGGCGGGGCCGGCGGCGGGCGCAGGAGGAGGAGGAGGAGGGCGGAGGATGGGGCTGGGCAGGCGGGCAGCGAGCTCAGCCCGCTGCTCCCCTTGGCTTGCAGGTGGCCATCAAAAGGGTGCCACGGAACCGCGTCCGGCACTGGGGCGAGCTGGTGAGTGAGCGGGGCCAGCGGGAGAAGCCGGGGCGTGCCGGGCAGGGATGAGCCGCGGCCCGGCAGGGTGGGAGCTGCCAGGATGCCTCGAGGGAGAGCGGGCGTGGCGCCAGCAGAGGCTGCAGAGCATCCCGGGCTGGGTGAGGGCTTCCCCAGCCCTGGCACGGCATCAGCCCCACTGACGGCATCGTGGTCCTCCCGCAGCCCGACGGCACCAGAGCACCGCTGGAGATCGTGCTGCTGGACAAGGTCTCCACGGGCTTCCCTGGTGTCATCCAGCTGCTGGAGTGGCTTCAGCTCCCCGACGACATCCTCCTGGTCATGGAGCGCCCGGAGCAGTGCCAGGACCTCTCGGATTTCCTGGTGGAGCGGAGGTTCCTGCCCGAGGAGGAGGCGCGGGGGCTGTTCCGCCAGGTCCTGGAAGCCGTGCGGCACTGCACCAGCTGCGGGGTGCTGCACCGCGACATCAAACCAGAGAACATCCTGGTTGACCTGGCCACCGGGCAGCTAAAACTGATTGACTTTGGCTGTGGCACCTACCTGCGAGACACAGCCTACACTCACTTTGCAGGTGAGCCCACGCAGGGTGTGCTCCCAGCTCCAGACATCTCCTGGCCCAGCACCTCACAGCCCAACCTGGGTGTGGCAGGGGATTCTCCCTTTTGCTGCCAGTCATGGCACTGAGTCTTCAGCCGAGTTGCTTTGGAGCAGGAGTGGGTGGGGACTCAGCTTCCAACCCTGCTGGCAGCCTTTCTCTGCCCAGGACTGGGGCTGGAGCAGCCAGCCTGACAGAAACAGCCGTGGGTGGGGGTGGCAGAGAGGGGTGTCCAGAACCTGTGCACCGGCCAGTTTGGTGTGCAGGTGAGAAAGGGCTTGGATCACTCCACTCACCTGGTTTGCTTTGGGTTCATCATGTTATTTGGGGCAATGCAGGCAGGGAGGAGGAAGGCATGGTTTTACCCAAGTACTGAGTGGGTTTTTCCTTGTCATGGTCGAGCCTTGCCAGGGATTCTGCTGCCCTCTTCCAACACCAGGGGCTTCTTTTCCAGCCCAAGTTTGTACACAAGTCCCAGGTGCTGGCCAGAGGGCAGAGGGTCACACCACGTGCCACTGGGGCAGCCCCCACATACCCAGGGATGCTGGGGCCAGACTCTGGGAGCAGCAGCTCTGATCCCCCTGATGAACTCCACCTGTATTCCATAGGAACACCATCATACAGCCCCCCAGAATGGACCCAGTTGGGCTGGTACTATGGCAAGCCAGCCACCATCTGGTCCCTGGGCATCCTGCTGCACCAGATGGTCTGCGGGGAGCACCCTTTCAGGAGGGGCCAGAACATCAGCTGGGACCATCAGCTCTCGCTGCCACAACGGCTCTCTCCAGGTGGGTCCTCATCTCTGGGCACGGGGGCAATACCAGTGCTGGGAGACAGCAGCGGGCTCGTGAGCAGCCAGCTCTGGCAGCTGCTGAGGAGGTGGCACATGTCCTGCTCTCCTGCTCTCCTACAAAACAGCGAGTTGATGGGAAAGTTCAGGCCCAGCTCTGAGCACATGCAGCATGGCCTGGGCATGGGAACAGTGGGCCAAAGGCACAGGAGCCTTCTCCAACTGACTGGCGGTTTCTGGTTTCTCTCCCCAGAGTGCCAAAATCTGATCAGGTGGTGTTTATCCATGTACTCCTTGGAAAGACCTTCATTAGAAGAGCTGTTGTGTGATCCTTGGATGCAGGATATCCATCTACCATAGAAGAAGGGAGAGAGCCACAGGGACACTTTGATGCAGGGCCCTGGTGAGTTCCAGCTCCACACAGGCCTTGGCAATCAGAAGCAAAGGGACCCAGACATTTGTGTCCTGCCTGTGTCACTGCACAGGGCTCATCAGATGGGAACAGGCAGCCCTTGTGCTGGAGCTGAGCTGCTCTGCCCAGCACTGGTGGCCGCCATCCAAGCTGGTTTGGCTTGTCCTGGTTCACTGACAGCTGGGGCCCTGGGCAGAACCCTGACAGCCTGGTCTCATCCCCCAGGGAAGGAGAAGGAGCCCCTGGAGAGGCTGTACCAGGTGGGGCTGCTGCTGCTGGAGGCAGTGAGGATGACATCAAGGATGAGAACCTCTTCCTCCACCTGGCCACCACCAAGCTGAAGATGATGGACTTCATTTCTGGCACCTTCTTCAAAGCCAGGCTCCACAGCGAATTTGCAGATGAGTGCACATGAAGTGGATGCTCCCAGATTTGGGCATTGCACAGCCTGGCCAGGAACCAAAGGTTCCCTCCTTGCTGGGGCTGATGCAACTGATTCTTCAGTGGACTGCCAAGCTGCTTTTTGGCAGGGCTGGGGCCATGGGCTGGGGTGGGTACAAAATGGGAGTCAGCTCCTGGCCCTGCCAACAGCCCCCACCACCCCCCGTGCCCTGGGCTGGGCTGGGGCAGCTGGCCCAACACAAAACAAACCCCCATGCAGGAGCAGAGGTGGGACTCCAGAACCTGTCCATGGGCTGCTTTGCTTTGCAGGCCAGGAAGGGCTTGGGCTGCTCTGCTCCCCTTGTTTGCTTTGGGATCACTGATATTTTGGGGGGGCAGTGCAGGGGGAAAGGAGAAAGCACAGGCTTCCCTCACCTGTGAGTGGGTTTTCCCCAGCATGTAGGGGTTGGGCCTTCCTCCAGCCCCTGACAGAGATAAGATCTTTGACCTTTTTCTTGTTTCCCCTTTTTGTCTGTAATCTATTTTCAATAATTTGTTGCTTGTTTTCTAAAGGAAGCGTTCTAGGCAGTGTCCAGTCTGGATGGGGAAGTGCTTGGGCCCAGTTGTGGCGTGTATGGGCCGTGCCCTTGGAGAAGGCTGAGGACGTGGTTGGGAGCAGCTTTTCTTCCAGCGGCGGATGGCGTGAGGTGGGTCCCCGTTGTGTTGGCACAGGTGGGATAAGAGCTTTTGGGAGATGGCAGCGAGCACAGCAGCATCCTGCTCTGGGCAGCTGCTGAGGGCTGGATGTCCCTGGCTGGCTGCAGGCTGGGCACATGTCCTGCCCTCCTGCTCTGCCCCCAAAGGCAGCAGTGATTGGGAGCTTTGGGCCCAGCTCTGAGCACAGCCAGCATGGCCTGGGCACCGCGGGCGGCTGGGACAAGGGCACAGGAGCCTTCAGCTGACGGGCGGTTTCTGGGTTCTCTCCTTCCAGCTGGGCTCTGCAGATGCTGAGGCTGCTCTGGGCTCTGCCAGGGCTCTGCTGGGCTCAGCCCCAGGCACGGCTGGGCTTGCTCTGCCTCTGCCCTTGCTCTGACAGCTTTGCACCAGACGAGCCCTTTCCAAGCACAGCGCCTGAGCTTTCTGCTTTTGCAGGTGAGTGAGACTCTCCTGCAGGCCAAGGGATTGCAGGTAGGGATCCACATCCACTTGGCAAGAACCCAGGTGCTACACAGTCCCAGCTGAATGCCTGGATCTTCACAGGACGTGAAGAGTCTGTCCCACCCTTCATTCCTTTTTGGCTGGAATTGTTCAATTGCCCTTTCTTCCTCCTCCAGAAGTGCTCCAAGTGAGCAGAACCTGGCGAGTGGATGGTGTTCCTGAGGCAGTGCAGTCTGGAGCTGATGGATGAAGAATTGCCCTTCTGCACTTCCAAACCAGAGCAAAAAGCCATAAGTGGGACTTTGTGTCTTTAAGAAACCCCTGACAATTTCCAAGGGAATGTGCAGCTCATTCCCAGGGTGAGAAGGAAGGTCATCATCTAAGGATTTGGGGTTTGGCAAGCTTAGATTCCCGGTACTGGCGGGGCACAAAGCAATTCTGTATTGCTTCAACCGCAATTTAAAATAATACTGGAAACAAACTGCAAAATCTTGTTAAAAAGGCTGCTGAAGTCAGAAGGATAGATCCATGCCATCAGCATATTTACAAGCAAATAACTGAGATCTCATTTTAGAAAGATCTCTTTACCCAGTGTTGATATTTTTCACTTGGGTTTTGTTTTATCTTTCACTTTATTTTCTGTGTTTCTTTCTTTTCTTTCTTTTTTCTTTTTTTTTTTTTTTAATAGAAAACATGTCATAAGTAAGTCCTTTGCTGCTGGTTCCCATGTGGAGCAGCTCCCT
>JADMLD010000598.1:0-46167 GCA_017589585.1 Phylloscopus whistleri
CCAAGACAACCCAAATTGGAGATCTCCCCACGGAAGAAGACACGTCTATTGGTCAGTGTGCACCACGAGGACTTCGTTTCTCTGTCGGCAGCTATATCCCTTCTTTTCTCTCTCTCTCTCTCTTTCTTCTCCCTCTCCCTTTCCCTCTATCGCACATAGTGCTGTGTGCACTTAATAAAGTGTACTGCTGTTGAGAGCAAATTGTTGTTGTCCCCTGCTGTGTCTTTTCTACTCTGAGATCACTCGAACCATCACGACCCCCGCCTGCATTAGTGGGTTGTGACAAGGGTCCCTGGTGACACTGCAGGATCTTGTGTGACCAGGGCTCCTCTGCGACACTGCAGCACCAAGGAATTCATGGTGGACCTCTGAGGCTTCATGGAACCAAGAGGCCACTGTGACACTGCAGGGCCTTGTGGAACCATGCAGAGCATTGGGACAGAGCAGGACCTCGTGTCATGATGGGGCCATTGTGACACTGCAGGGCCCCATGGAACCCAGGGGCCAGGGATGCTCCTCAGGGACTCCTGGAATGAAGGAAACATGTTGGACACCGTGGTGCCCCTTGGGCCCAAGAGGCCATTGTGACCCTGTGGAACCAAGGAGACCATTGCTGCACTGCCAGAGCTCATGGAACCAAGGATCCATTGTCACACTGCAGGGCCCAAGGATCCAAGGGACTTTGTGACACCAACGGGTCCCATGGAACCCAGCGGTCATTGTGACACTGGGAGGCCTCATGGAATCATGGAGACCATTGTGATACTCTAGGGCCTCATGGAACCGTGGTAACACCAGCTTGGCTGGGATTGTGAATCTGCTGGAGGGCAGGAGGGCTCTGCACAGGGCCCTGGACAGGCTGGATCCAGGGCCCAAATACAACAATGTCAGGTTGAACAAGTCCAAGGGCCGGGTCCTGCACTTTGGCCACAACAACCCCTGCAGTGCTACAGGCTGGGGACAGAGTGACTGGACAGCAGCCAGGCAGAAAGGGACCTGCAGGGAGTGATGGACAGCAGGCTGGACATGAGCCAGCAGTGTGCCCAGGTGGCCAAGAAGGCCAATGGCTCCTGGCCTAGATCAGGAATGGTGTGGCCAGCAGGAGCAGGGCAGGGATTCTTCCCCTGTGCTCGGCACTGGTTGGGCAGCACCTTGAGTGCTGTGTCCAATTCTGGGCCCCCCAATTTAGGAAGGACATGGAGGAGCTGGAGTGTGTCCAGAGAAGGGCAACAAGGCTGCTGAGGGGTCTGGAACACAAGTGCTGTGAGGAGTGGCTGAGGGAGCTGGGCTTGTTTATCCTGGAGAAGAGGAGGCTCAGGGGAGACAAGGCAGTGTCAGGGCACAGGTTGGACTTGATGATGTCCAAGGTCTGTTCCAACCTTGCTGATTCTGGGATTCTCTGAAACCACCCTTGCAGCAATTGCAGGAGGAGCCCTGGGCCTCCCCTTCAGAAGCTGCAGCAGCCCAGGTGCCTCAGCTTCTCCTCACAGCCCCAAAGCCCATCCTGTCAGTCCTGCAGAGCCTCTGCAGCTCCTCCTCCTTGCCCACAACAGGGAGCCCCACAGCCAGACACAGCAGCCCAGATGTGCCCCCCTGGCCTGGGGTGCCTCTGGCAAGGGATCAGCAGGAGGCACTGCAGGAGCCTGCAGACAATTCCTGAAGCACTTGGAGGATGATCCTGCTCCCCAAAAGACATTCCCATGGTGCCAAGTGAGGAACTGAACTGGAGAGTTGGACCAGAGAGGAAAGGGCAACCAGGGATGGGCTGTTTGCAGGGGAGGGAACAGGGGTGGGGAATAGGAAGAAATTTGTAGAAGTAAGAGTCAAGAAAGCCAAGGTGAAGGTCAGGAAATGGTCAGGGCCGTTTGGGGGTGCCTGCCAGGCAGCCCTGGCTCTGAGCAACAACGTCTGTAGAGGCACAGCAAACTCACAGCTCATGGGAACAAACTTTCTGGCTCTGACTTCAGAGGCCACCACCAACCTGAGGGGTTTCCCTGCTGTGGCCCAGCCCTTCCTGGCCCCAGGGGCTGCTGGCATTTGTGCTCCCTCAGGTTCATCTCCCCACACCAACCCCATGGGGGTGCTCAGGCCTGCTCTGGGCAGGGCAAACAGGGGCTCCTGAGGCAGTGCTGCCGTGTCTGTGCCTGCAAGGCTGCGGCAGCTGTGTGAGCTGGGGGAGAGGCCAGGGCTGCAGAGGGGGGATGTTGTTGGCAGGTGCATGAGGAGGCTGTGGGACGCTGCCCTGGGGTGTCCAGCGCAGTGGGGATGGATCAGGCCCTGCTCTGCTGCTCCTTGCCGTGTGCCCCAGGGCCCTTGCAGAGCCCCAGCCGTGCTGTTTGCCCCCAGCCTGCCCACGGCCAGCCTGGGGCTGCTGCCGGGGCTTTTCTCTGCTGAGCATTGGCCTGGGCAATGTGTTCTGGAGAGAGCCTGGGCAAGGAGCCTGGAGCCCCCAGGCCCTGGGCTGAGGCCTCAGCGCTGCTGTGCCAGCAGTGCCCATGGGCTGTCCCTGCTGCAGCCCCGGCACTGCCACCCCCAGCCCTGTGCCCGGCCCCGAGAGCACTCAGGCCCTACAGCAACACCAGGGCCAGGAGGGCAGCGGGGCAGGGCCACGGCAGCAGCACTGGTAGCACCAAGTGCTGCTGCTGCTGCTGGGCACAGCTGCTGTGCCAGCACTGATCTGCCCCCAGCTCTGCACACAGACATTGCTGCTGCAGCTGCAGAGAAGGGAACCAAAGGGGCATCTCTGCAGAAACTTGGCTGGGAGATCCCTGAGTTCCTTTCAAGCCACCGAGAGCTCAGCCCCTCATTGACACAGTGTATGGGCACAGGGAAGGTGGAAAGAAACAAAATGAGAAATGGTACTAACAACAGCACTTCTTTTTAGACAAGATTAAAAAAGTAAAAGAAAGGAAAATAACTTTCAAAATGAAACCCACAAGATGTATCAAAGATGACTTTTATTACAAATTATTTGCAGAAATTTGCCAATAGTTTATTGTTTCCAAAACCACCCAGTCTCCACACTGCAGCCTTAAGCTCCTGGTTCCTCAGGCTGTAGATGAGGGGGTTCAGGACTGGAGGCACCACCGAGTACAGAACTGACAGGGAGAGATCCAGGGATGGGGAGGACATGGAGGGGGGCTTCAGGTGAGCAAATGTGCCAGCGCTGAGGGACAGGGAGACCACGGCCAGGTGAGGGAGGCAGGTGGAAAAGGCTTTGTGCCGTCCCTGCTCTGAGGGGATCCTCAGCACAGCCCTGAAGATCTGCACATAGGAGAAAACAATGAACACAAAACAACCAAGCCCTAAACAGGCACTAACAGCAATAAGCCCAAGTTCCCTGAGGTTGGAGTGTGAGCAGGTGAGCTTGAGGATGTGTGGGATTTCACAGAAGAACTGGCCCAGGGCATTGCCATGGCACAGGGGCAGGGAAAATGTATTGGCTGTGTGCAGCAGTGAATAGAGAAAGGCACTGGCCCAGGCAGCTGCTGCCATGTGGGCACAAGCTCTGCTGCCCAGGAGGGTCCCGTAGTGCAGGGGTTTGCAGATGGACACGTAGCGGTCATAGCACATGATGGTCAGCAGGGAAAGCTCTGCTCCAATGAAGAAGAAATTTAGAAAAACCTGTGCAGCACATGCTGTGTAGGAGATGTTCCTGGTGTTCCAGAGGGAATTGTGCATGGCTTTGGGGACAGTGGTGCAGATGCAGCCCAGGTCGGTGAGGGCCAGGTTGAGCAGGAAGAAGAACATGGGGCTGTGCAGGTGGTGGCCGCAGGCTACGGCGCTGATGATGAGGCCGTTGCCCAGGAGGGCAGCCAGGGAGATGCCCAGGAAGAGGCAGAAGTGCAGGAGCTGCAGCTGCCGCCTGTCTGCCAATGCCAGCAGGAGGAAGTGGCTGATGGAGCTGCTGTTGGACATTTGCTCTGGCTGGGCATGGGGAACTGTTCATGGAGAAAAAGACAGTGAAGAGTTAAAGGAGATAACTTGGAACCAAAATCAAAGCTATTTCCCATACATCCTCCCCTGGAACATACAGACAGCCTTTTGTGTTTAAGAATTCAGCATTTTTCTTTATAACCTCCCTCCATGTCTCTCCTGGTTTCCTTTGATATCAAATCCTCAGCATTTCTACTGCCCTCAGGGAGAACAGAGCAAGTTCTGTGAGCCAAAGTGATGAGAGGAGAGTGATGGGACATGGTCTGTCATTCTGACCTGCTCAGACTTTCTCTGGGCTTTAGCCTTTTTCAGGTGGAGGATGATCACCTTCCCATCTTTCCCCTAAAAAATTCCCAGGTACTGCTGAGAGCAGATGGATCCACCACAGCCCAGCCCCACTTTGGTATCCAAGGACTCACGTTGCTCATTTCACCAACCCAACAGCATTTCCAGTGTCAGAACACCTCTGCCTTTGCCCCTGGGTCTTCCAAATAACACAAAGATGCTGCAGGACAGGTTTGCATCCCGGATTGAAGCTCCCAGCTTGGACTGAAATCTCCGGGAGACTTCCAAGTGTCCTTGTGCTGGCATTGGACTGAGGGAGATGCAGCTCCTTCCCTGGCTGCACTGACAGCATTGCCCTGAGCCGGGCACTGGGGACAGCGTCACCCTGAGCCAGCTGTGCCCCCTCCCAGAGCCCCCCAGGGCCGGGCAGCTGCTCCCAGCCCTGTGCTCTGCAGAGGGAACTGGGTCCGAGGCTGCAGAGCTGCCCCAGGGCTCTGCTGCAGCTCTGCCTGCACAGGAGGGGCTTCAGGTCCTGGAGCTCCAGCCCTGAGGGCAGAGGCTGGGCTGGGGGACAGGAGGGAGGGGGCTTGTTCAGAGCCAGGGGCTGCACTGGAGGGGCTCCTGTGGAGATCTCTCAACTCTCCCTGCCACAACATTGCTGGGCTTTGTTTCCTCTCATTGCCTCATCTTCTCTCTGCTTCCTGCAGATTTTCCTCCTGCAGGTGTTTCCCTGTGCCTGAGCTCTCCCTGCCAGCACTCCCAGACCCCAAATCTCTGGGCACTCTCCTTGGCCCTACAGAACCCTGCCTGTTTGCAGGGCACTGGCTGGGGGCAGGTTCTGTTTGCAGCCTGGAGAAAGGACAGCTTAGACTAAGCCTCATGGGCCCAGCCAAGGTGATGCTGGTGCTGTCCATGGGCAGAGGAGTGGCTGAAAGCACATCAGGGATCTCCTGCACACCTGCTGATCACTGAGAGTTCAGATGTCCCAGGGACTTGTCAAAATTAATGATACCCTCTTCATTTGTTCTCCCACTCCCCCATTATCTAATATTAGGAAATGAAAACAAAGTTTTAGGAAATGTCCTCATTTTAAAATAAATCCTTGTCTTGGAAATATTTTGGTGGGAGCAGAAGCTCTCATTGTGTCAGAGTTTCATGAGCATTTCACCTCCCCTGCAGCAGAAATACTCAGAGAGTTGTACTCACAGAGTCTGTAGGTATTGGGATGTTCCAGCTTGAGGAGATCCCTGCAGGAGCTGCAGCTGCATTGTCCTGCAGCCAGAGGTGCCTGTGCCAAGGGCTGGCAGTGATTCTCCCCCAGTCACATCTCAGCACCTTCCCAGCCCTGAGTGTTGAAGCTCTCTGTGCCTGTGTGCTGTGCCCGGGGTGGCTGCAGGCAGTGCCCCAGCCCTGCTGGGCTGGGAGAAGAGCTGCTCATTAGGAGAAATGTCTTTTTAAGCTCTTCTTGGTTGCCAGGAGCTGCCTCCGTGCCAGGAGCTCAGCAGCACAGACACAGCACAAGGACTTTAATGACCCTCTTGGGGCTTGTGCTGAGCCCCTGAATGAGAGGGAGATGAGGAAACCTCTCAGGAACTCCAAGTCAGAATCTAGCTCCAAAGTTTCTGGAAGTTTTAATGGGTCCCAGTGAGGGACAGGACAGAGAAAGTGTCCCCAGGCCCCAGGCAGAGCAGAGAACTGGAGGCAGAGATGACAGGAAGGGACAAAGAGAAGCCAAGTCTTGGTGCTCTGGGGCACAGCAGGGTCTGTGCCACCAAGGGCTGTGAGGACACACCTTGTCCTGAGGCCCTGGGGCCTCCTGGCACAGCCCCAGCAAGGCTGGGCACTCTCAGCCCCTTGTCCTGCCCTCAGCATCCCCCTGACAGCCCAGTGGCCTCAAGGATGTGCTGGAAGGAGTCCCTGGGGAGCCTTGGTCAGGAATGGCCCTGGGGGCCTCCTGAATGCTCCCAGGCACTGCAGGTTCTTCAAAGGACTTTGGGTTTGGCTTTTGCCATGGAGTTTCTGAGAAGTTTCTGCAATCATGGCCTCCAATTATCTGCTGTAATTAGTCCCTTGAGAGGCTTTGTCAGTAACAACACTCAGTGGGGCTCATTAATGCTTCAAGGTACTTCAGTTATTTGAAGGTACTTGGTATTTCCCTTTTAAATCAGATTCTGTGAGAAAGATTGTGCAATCCTGGCCCCAGTTATCTGCTTTAACAAGTCCCTTGGGATTCTTAGTCAGTAAAAACACTCAGTGGGGCTCATTAATACTTTCAGGTACTCAAAGTTTCTTAAAGAACTTTTTTTTTGGCACTGAGTTTCTGAGAAGTTTTTGTGTGATCCTGGCCTCCAATTATCTGCTTTAATTGGTCCCTTGAGAGCTTTGCATTGACACTCAGTGGGACTCATTAATGCTTTGAGATACTCAAGATGTTTAAGGTAGTTTTGGTTTTCCTGTCCACTCTGAGTCTCTGAGAGGTTTTTGTGCAATCCTGGCATCCAATTCTCTCCCCCAAGGAGTCCATGAGGAGCCTGTGTTGGGGATGGACCTCAGTGCAACCCATGAATGCCTCAAGACACTTTGGGTTTTTCTTCTGACTTTGATTCTGTTGACAGCCTCTCCAACCTGGAAAAGTTTTGTGCAATCTCCTCTCAGGCCCTGAGGTTCAAGGGCTCAGCACCAAATGCACCATGGGGCTCATTAGGATCAAGCAAGTCCTGACAAACCATGGCTGTGCCTTGATTTCCCTCTGGTCTGGTGCAGTTCATTAGGAAAGTTTCCTGCTACAATTATGGAGAAACATTTCCAAGAGTTTCTAAGAAAGACACATTCCTGTTACACAGGGTGTCTTTTATTACTGCTCTCTTTAGAGCAGAGGTGATTGCTGCATTCAGTGATTGATGTTGATCCAGGGTCTCTCCTAAGTAAGGCCTGCTCTGAGAAGCTGTGTCCTGAGTTCTGACCCAGTGTGGACAACCTTGCTCCACATTCTCCAACTCCATCCTGTCTCTCCTCACTCACCTGGGACCTGCTTTGTTCAGAGAACTGGCTGCACTCAGGCAAACAGGGGGTTCTTAATTTTCTTTAGCAATGTAAAACTCCTAATTTTCCCCACTGAAAACAGACACCCTCCTCAAGTCTGTGCCAGCCCAAGGTGCCACTAAAACCACTGCAGCCCTGCCCTGGGCCAGGAGTGAGGGTGGATCATCATCCCAACCTGCCTTGGGCCATTGCAAGGGGCTGTGGCCATGGACACTGCACTGACCCCACTGCTGGGTTTGGGTGCCACGGCAACCCCCATCAGTTCCAGTTTCCTTGGAAACACTGGGGAGGACTGGGACGTACAGGGGAACACTGGGAACGCTGTGGGAGGCACTGGGACACACTGGGAGTGATACTGGGGAGGACTGGGACCACCTGGGAACACGGGGAATGCTGAGGGGGAATCTGGGTGGACTGGGATGAACTGTGGGGGTACACTGAGACATACTGGGGATACTGGGAGTGATACTGGGTAACACTGAGACATACTGGGACATACTGGGAGTGATACTGGGAGATACTGGGACAAACTGGGGACACTGTTGGGAGGACTGGGGGACACTGGGGCATACTATGGATAACACTGGGGGAAACTGGAAGGGAATGGGAATGGACTCAGGTGTATTGGGAGGGACTGGGCTGTACTGGGAGGGACTGGAGGGACACTGGGATGCACTGGCCTGTACTGAGGATGAACTGGGCTGTACTGGGAGTGACTGGAGGGACACAGGGTGCACTGGGTTGTACTGGGGATGAACTGGACTGTACTGGGAGGGTCTAGAAGGGTTCAATGGGCTCATCCCGCTTCCGCCACCTGCCATTTGCCGAGACCCATTCCCAACACCGCCCGCATCCAATCAACACCGAGGATCGGGGCTTGGGGGCGGGGCTTGGTTTAGGCACGAACTTTTTCTTTGCCTGTAACTCCCATCATGCCCCGTGGCCCAATAGAGCCCCAGTGCAGCCAGGACTGCAATGCTCGTCATGCTCCGCACTCCATAGAACCCCCAGTATCTGCCCCCCATGTGTCCCATAAGTGTCCCCCAGACCCTCCAGCATCCCTAAGTGTCCCCTCAGCGCCCATTCTGGACCCCCCAAAAACATCCCCAGATCTTCTGAATGCTCCCAACCCCACAGCTGCCCGTTACAGCGACTTCAGGGAATTCATCTCCTATCATCCTCCGCGGCTTCAGAGCCCCTCATAACACAGTTCTGCGCCTAAAACTTCTCCCATGCTTAATTTTTTTTATGATTTCGGATTTCAGTCCCAAGTAGGCAATGTCAGATGTGGTGAGTTTGGGGTGAGGACCAGGTTGTCCAAACAGAGTCAGCCTGCAAGGGGCTCATTCTTCTTCATGCCCAGGCCTCCTTAGGAGATAGTCAGCATCAAGATCATTTGGGGAATGCTTTTATTGCCTCCTCTCTGAACTGAAAAATAAAACAATGCACCCTTCATTAGAAAAAAAATGTCAGAAGGTGCACTTTTAAATCTTCCTCCCTCCTTCACAGGACTCCAAATGCACCCCAGCCAGCTGCACAAGCCCTGGAGACTCAAAGACAATTGAAGGAAGACAAAGAGGTCCCGAGGGCTTTCTGTATTTTCATCAGCCCCACGCTGGATTTGGGGCTGAGAACAGGACCCCCAGGCACTGAGAGAAGGTTGAAGAAGCTGCTGAAGGAGTCAGAAGCAAAACTCCAAGTCCCTTGGAGCATCCCTGGGCCCCAGTGAGGGCAGGGAGTGCCCAAGGCTGCCCAGGGCCTGGTGAGAGCAGCTCCTTGAGGCCAGGATTGCAGGGAGCCCAAGGCTGTGAGCAGGGAACTGCAATGCTGAGCAAGGCCTGGGCTGGCTGGAGGGAGCAGAAAGGCCAAGCCCTGAGCCCAGGCCTGGGACAGCAGGGCCTGTCCCTCCCGGGTGGCTGGGGGCTGTTTGTGGGGCAGGGGGATGGCAGGGGCAGCAAGGACAAATGTCCTAAACCTGTGGGACACTCCAGATCCTCATGGAACCAAGGGGCCAGGGTGACACTGTGGGGCCTCATGGAAACAAGAGGCCACTGTGAGCCTGCAGGGCTGGAACACCCCGGAACACTTAAATGCGGGAAGTAACCATAGGTTTATTTACTCGAGTTTGGTGCACAGGCGAAACACTGACCAGATATTGTCGACATGGACAGTTGCAAAGAATATTCTTGGAAGGAAGGGACCCATATGGATCATCATGTCCAACTCTTAAGTGAATGGCCCACAATGGGATTGAACCCACAACCTCAGTGATACTGGCACCATGCTCTAACCAACTGAGCTAACAGGTCAAAATGACACAAAATTTTACTGGTGAAATACAGACAATCAAGTAACTTTGACAAAGGGTTTATTACAATATCCAATTCAACATAAAACTCTTACCATAGCATTAACTTCATTAACTCAGCCCATTTAACCTAAAACCCTCTAACCCATAAGATGTTGTCTTGGTTTGACAAGACAGGTGTCTGCCAGGGAAACTGGGGTTTCCCTTAGAATAGAGAATGCAAACCCCCCACCCCTGCCAAATTATAAATTTTCAATTAAGGGCTCTCAGGCAAAGATTTGGGAATAGGAATAACAGTTCTTTACTAGGAATATCAATAATACAAATGTGGTAGGAAACAAAACTACCCCACCAAACCAGCAAACAAACAACAACAATTTGGGAAAGCCCTGACAGAATCAGAGCTGCCACCTGGCACCCTGTTAGTCAGGGTGTTGGAAGCAGTCCAGAAGTGAGTCCTGGGATGACAGACGTGGCTCTGTTGGAGCAGGGACGATCCTGTAGCCAAGAAGGGTCTAGGAGTGATGAGGAAGGGTCTAGGAGTGATGAGGAGGGGTCCAGGGGTGAGGTGATGGTGAGATGGGGTCCGGCGATGATGAGATGGGGTCTGGCGAAGATGAGATGGGGTGCCGTCTTCCTCCCAGGAATCGGGGTGAAGCAAGTGAAGTCTGTCCCCCTCCGGCTCAGTTTTCCCGGCAGCAATTGTAGACTCCCCCCACTGGGTGGGGCATCCCACAATAGGACCATGCATGCAAATGGGGCTTCTGGGGCTCTGGGGGGAGCGGGTATAGTCCGGGGGTATAGTCCGTTAATGGCTCATTACCCAAAAGGCACCCGCCCCTCCCCCCCGTCCCCCTCCTTCCAAAGTTACAAGAAATAAAGAACAATTCCCCAACTGCTTTCAGCAGATGAAAATAGAATACACATTTTTGATTCCATAACCCAGGACATTATCCACCCCTTATTCTATTATCATCTGCATCATACCTAAAGCAATGAACTACTAGCAGAATGAACCCCTACACTCAGTTCTTACTTAGGATTAGGTTTTCCTGGGGTACACAACTGGTTTTTCCATCTTTCTGCATTACCCACCAAGTGTAACCAGGTCCTTGAGCAAAAACAATCCCACGGATGGGTTCGCCTTTGCCTGAGGTGGGGTTAATCCAGACAGCCTTTCCTAAAATACCTCTCATGTGCACCACAGGGACTTTATCTCCATCTACTGTGTGCAAAGGGGTAGACTGGGCAGGACCAGCTCGATTGATGGAGCCTCGGGTGTTGACCATCCAGGTGGCTTTTGCTAAGTTCACTTCCCAGTTCTTAAAGGTCCCTCTGCCAAGTGCCTTTAGAGTGGTCTTAAGTAGTCCATTGCACCGTTCCACTTTCCCGGCAGCTGGTGCATGATAAGGGATGTGATAGATCCATTCAATGCCGTGTCCTTTAGCCCAGGTGTTTATAAGGCTGTTCTTGAAATGGGTCCCGTTGTCTGACTCGATTCTCTCAGGGGTGCCGTGTCTCCACAGGACTTGTCTTTCAAGGCCCAGGATGGTGTTCCAGGCGGTGGCATGAGGCACTGGGTAGGTCTCCAGCCACCCAGTGGTGGCTTCCACCATGGTCAGCACGTAGCGCTTGCCTTGGCGGGTTTGGGGCAGGGTGATGTAATCAATCTGCCAGGCCTCCCCATACTTATATTTGGACCACCGTCCACCGTACCAGAGGGGCTTCACCCGCTTGGCCTGCTTGATGGCAGCACACGTCTCACAGTCATGGATAACCTGAGAGATACTGTCCATGGTTAGATCCACCCCTCGGTCTCGTGCCCACTTATAGGTGGCATCTCTGCCCTGATGACCTGAGGCATCATGGGCCCACCGAGCTAGGAACAACTCTCCCTTATGTTGCCAATCCAAGTCTATCTTAGACACTTCTATCTTCGCGGCCTGATCTACCTGTTCGTTGTTCCGGTGCTCCTCATTAGCCCGACTCTTGGGGACATGGGCATCCACATGACGGACTTTCACAGGTAGTTTCCCTACTCTGGTGGCGATGTCCTTCCACTCATCAGCAGCCCAGATTGGTTTTCCCCTACGCTGCCAGCTGACCTTTTTCCACCTTTCCAGCCAGCCCCACAGAGCATTAGCTACCATCCACGAATCGGTGTAGAGGTAGAGCTTTGGCCACTTCTCTCTTTCAGCAATGTCCAGGGCCAATTGAACAGCTTTGAGTTCGGCAAGCTGGCTTGACCCACCTTCTCCTTCAGTGGCTTGTGCAACCTGTCTTGTGGGGCTCCACACAGCTGCTTTCCACTTTCGGTTCATCCCTACGATGCGACAGGAACCGTCAGTGAAAGAGCGTAGCGTGCTTCTTCTGCTGGCAGTTGGTTATATGGTGGAGCTTCTTCAGCCCGGGTTACCTGCTCTTGTTCTTCTTCCTCGGTGAGACTGAAGTTCTCAGCTTCCGGCCAGTTGGTGATCACTTCCAGAATCCCAGGGCGATTCGGGTTTCCAATACAGGCAGGCTGAGTGATGAGGGCGATCCATTTGCTCCAGGTGGCATCGGTGGCGTGATGGGTGGAGGGAACCTTTCCTTTAAACATCCACCCCAGCACTGGTAGTCGGGGGTGCCAGGAGGAGCTGTGCTTCCGTGCCAATCACCTCTGAGGCAGCTTGAACTCCTTCATAGGCAGCCAAGATCTCCTTCTCCGTGGGAGTGTAATTGGCTTCAGACCCTCTGTAGCTTCGGCTCCAGAATCCCAGTGGCCGGCCTCGAGTCTCACCAGGCACCTTCTGCCAAAGGCTCCAGGACAGACCATGGCTCCCGGCTGCGGAGTAAAGCACATTCTTTACCTCTGGTCCCGTCCTGACTGGGCCAAGGGCCACCGCATGAGCGATTTCCTGCTTGATCTGGGCAAAGGCGTGTTGCTGCTCTGGGCCCCAGTGGAAATCGTTCTTTTTGCGGGTAACCAGGTACAGAGGGCTCACAATCTGACTGTACTCAGGGATGTGCATCCTCCAGAAACCTATGGCACCTAGGAAAGCTTGTGTTTCCTTCTTGCTGGTCGGTGGAGACATCGCGGTGATCTTATTAATGACCTCTGTGGGGATCTGACGCCGTCCATCTTGCCACTTCACTCCCAGGAACTGGATCTCTCGGGCAGGTCCCTTGACTTTACTCTTCTTGATGGCAAAGCCAGCTTCCAGGAGAATCTGGATGATCTTTTCTCCTTTCTCGAAAACTTCCACTGCCGTGTTTCCCCACACAATGATGTCATCGATGTACTGTAGATGTTCCGGAGCCTCACCCTTCTCCAGTGCAGCCTGGATCAGTCCATGGCAGATGGTGGGACTGTGCTTCCACCCCTGGGGCAGTCGGTTCCAGGTGTACTGAACGCCCCTCCAGGTGAAAGCAAACTGGGGCCTGCACTCTGCTGCCAAAGGAATGGAGAAGAAGGCATTGGCAATATCAATGGTCACATACCACTTTGCTGCCTTGGACTCCAGCTCATACTGGAGCTCCAGCATGTCCAGCACGGCAGCGCTCAGTGGTGGAGTCACTTCATTCAATGCACGATAGTCCACAGTCAATCTCCATTCCCCTTCAGACTTACGCACAGGCCAAATGGGACTGTTGAAGGGTGAGTGGGTTTTGCTGACCACCCCTTGGCTCTCCAGTTTACGAATCATCTCATGGATCGGAGTCACAGAGTCTCTGTCAGTACGGTATTGCCGACGGTGTACTGTTGCTGTGGCGATTGGCACCTGTTGTTCTTCAACTCTCAGCAGTCCCACAGCAGAGGGGTCGTCGGAGAGACCAGGCAGGGTATTTAGTTGTCTGATGTCTTCCGTCTCTACAGCAGCTACTCCAAAAGCCCAACGATATCCTTTTGGGTCTTTGAAATGTCCATTTTTGAGATAGTCTATGCCAAGGATGCACGGGGCCTCTGGACCAGTCACAATGGGGTGTTTCTGCCACCCATTCCCAGTCAAACTCACTTCGCCTTCCAATACAGTCAGCTGCTGGGACCCCCCTGTCACTCCAGAAATAGAAATGGACTCTGCTCCCACATACCCCGATGGCATCAGGGTACATTGGGAGCCAGTGTCAACCAAAGCCGTGTATTTCTGTGGGTCAGATGTGCCAGGCCATCGGATCCACACAGTCCAATAGATCCGATTGTCCCTCTCCTCTACCTGGCTAGAGGCAGGGCCCCTCTAGCACTGGTTATTCCCTCCCTGAGCATACATACTAGAGGTTCCAGCATCCTGACTACTGACAGCCTGGGCATAGGAGGTTGAGGATACTTTCATTTTAGTGGCACCCTTTTGGTGAGTGTTCCTCTCCTTGAGCTCACGCACCCGTGCTGCCAGGACATAGGTGGGTTTCCCATCCCACACTCCCATGTCTTCCCCATGGTCACGCAGGTAAAACCACAGGTCAGTTCTCGGGGTGTACCCTCTCTCTCTGGCTGGGGGTCGTTGGGCTCTGACTCTGGGGCCTGTGACTCGCACTGGTGCCACATTGGAACTGCTCTTCCTCATCTCCTCCCTCACCTCCCTCATTTCCTCTTTGAGCTCTTTCACCACGGCAGAGATATGAGCCTGCAGCGGGCCATTGATCATGCTCTCATAATTCCTAAGCTTATTGGCAACAGCCCCCACTGTCACTCGGTTGTCCTCAGCATTAATGGTTGCAATGAATGTAGTATACTGAGATGGCCCCAGATTTGCCAGGTTCCATAACATCTGCGCTGTGCATCTAACCTTGTCAGGGTCATTATCATGCTGTCCACTCCTCCCAAATAGTACCTCTAGTACTGCCACTTCCCTCAGCTGTTGGATTCCTTCCTCCAGAGTTTTCCAGCGCATTCTATGGTGGTGCTCCTGCATTCTTTCTCTGTGGACAAATCTTTCTCTCACACTCGTTAAAAGCCGCTGCCAGAGGGAAAGAGGTCCAGGCTCCCTTACAAATACCTGATTTATACCTGAGTCCTGGGTCAAGGGTCCCAAATTCCTGGCCTCCCCACCATCTAGTTGGACACCTGTGCCCATAAGATCCCAAACCCGAAGTAGCCAGGCAGTGTAAGCCTCACGTCCCCGCCGTACAATATCTTTTTGCAGATTACGGAGACTTTCATACGACAGGGTCTCAGTGATGATCTGAACATGTGATTCCCTTGTGTCTTGTGAGGGCCCTCCCTTCTTATCTTTACTCTCTGGGTTTGCTGTTTTCACTTTAGATTTCCTTGTTTCCACAGGGGCAACTGCTGCTGGCTGTGACTGCCCCTGTGTGTCAGCTGGAACCTGGACAGTTGTAATGTCTGCGGGTTCTGTATCAGATTCTCTTTTGTCAGGGCAGGGCGAAGGTTTCTCACCAGCTGGGGAAATGTACTCTTTCAGCATCTGGTTCATCTCATGCATTTCTTTTATCAGAGCCTTCACCCAAACCGGGTGGTTTATGCCTGAGGCTGGCTGTGGGACAGGGGTGGGCTCTTGGGCAGCATCATTATTCTTTGGGGTAGTTATCAGAGTGCTTACCCAGGCCAGTCTCCCTTTATCTCTGAATACCAAATAGAATAGGCCTATAAGCAGCACCAACCACTGTATGACGTCATTAGCATTCAGAGGGAAATTTAACCCTTGAAAAGCTGGTGGAGTAGACCCAAAAAACTGAGTGAAGGATTGGGAGAAAATTTCCCCAGGTGCCATTTCCTCACAATATGTACCATTATTAAAGTAACCCCAGAAACACAGAGTTAGTCTATGATAGCCCTGAATCCATGTGCCTGCTTTCCAAAGGAAGTTAAAAATCCACGAATTCCTCACCTTATTAACCCACAAAATAAACTGGATGCCAGCCACAGTAGCCTTGGTTATAGGGCCCATGTTTAGATAAGGGCCAGCAAATGGCAGAAATACAGCCACAACCACGTGCCAGCCAAACCAGGGAAAGCTGGACCACATGATTTTGAGCAGTAGACTTCTATCTAGTACACAAGAACTGTTATTCCTCTGTCTCAATGCCCTTGTGCCCCACACTTGGGCGCCAAAATCTGTCTTGGTTTGACAAGACAGGTGTCTGCCAGGGAAACTGGGGTTTCCCTTAGAATAGAGAATGCAAACCCCCCACCCCTGCCAAATTATAAATTTTCAATTAAGGGCTCTCAGGCAAAGATTTGGGAATAGGAATAACAGTTCTTTACTAGGAATATCAATAATACAAATGTGGTAGGAAACAAAACTACCCCACCAAACCAGCAAACAAACAACAACAATTTGGGAAAGCCCTGACAGAATCAGAGCTGCCACCTGGCACCCTGTTAGTCAGGGTGTTGGAAGCAGTCCAGAAGTGAGTCCTGGGATGACAGACGTGGCTCTGTTGGAGCAGGGACGATCCTGTAGCCAAGAAGGGTCTAGGAGTGATGAGGAAGGGTCTAGGAGTGATGAGGAGGGGTCCAGGGGTGAGGTGATGGTGAGATGGGGTCCGGCGATGATGAGATGGGGTCTGGCGAAGATGAGATGGGGTGCCGTCTTCCTCCCAGGAATCGGGGTGAAGCAAGTGAAGTCTGTCCCCCTCCGGCTCAGTTTTCCCGGCAGCAATTGTAGACTCCCCCCACTGGGTGGGGCATCCCACAATAGGACCATGCATGCAAATGGGGCTTCTGGGGCTCTGGGGGGAGCGGGTATAGTCCGGGGGTATAGTCTGTTGATGGCCCATTACCCAAAAGGCACCCGCCCCTCCCCCCCGTCCCCCTCCTTCCAAAGTTACAAGAAATAAAGAACAATTCCCCAACTGCTTTCAGCAGATGAAAATAGAATACACATTTTTGATTCCATAACCCAGGACAGATGTTAAGTTACCCAAAAACGTTCCAGGTAAGTAGGATTAGAAGAAGAAGAAATAGAAAGACACACATACAGGTACCAGCTGCTCAGGTTCCAGCATCCATCACAGAGGAACCCCAGGAGAAGGCAGGATCCAGACCATGGGCTGACCTCATGCTCTGATTTTTAACCCCCTGGGCCTTCATGGGCCCGCCCCTTGAGTGGGGCTTCCAGTGCTTGTCCAATCAGAGTCAGGGCTGTCACTGCTTCTGGTGTGTGATTGATTGACAGCTTGTCCAATGAGACCTGGGTTAGCTCTGTCTGTTGTGTGATGGATTGACAGCTCAGCCCACTTAGAGCTGGGTTAACACCGCCCCTGCTGTGTGATTGACAGCTCTGCCAGGATGGAGGCAGGGCTGTGTTCCACCACAAACCAAGGCCTGACCCGCCTCTGACAGGCATTCCGAGCATCCCACGGTGTCTCGGGACATTGATCTCACCCAGCCTCTGACAGTGACCATGGTGATACTATGGAACCTCATGGAGCCATGGGTCAGTTGTGACAATGCAGGTCCAAGGACACCACGGTGACACTACAGAACCTCATGGAACCATGGGTCACTTCTGACAATGCGAACCCAAGGACACCACGGTGATAGAACCTCATGGAGCCATGGGTCAGTTGTGACAATGCAGGTCCAAGGATACCACGATGACACTACGGAACCTCATGGAGCCATGGGTCAGCAGTAACAATGCAGGTCCAAGGACACCACAGTGACACCACAGAACCTCATGGAGCCATGGGTCAGCTGTGACAAAGCAGGTCCAAGCACACCACAGTGACACTGCAGAACTTCATGGAATCAAGGGGCCATTGTGACACTGTGGGACCCAATGGAATCAAGGAGACCATTGTGAAACTCAGGGTCCCCAAGGAACCAAGGGTCCATGGTGACCTTGTGGAGCGCGTAGTGTCACGGAGGAGCCATTGTGACACAGTGAGGGCGTGTGGAGCCGAGGGGACATTGTGACACATTAGGGCTTTGTGGAACCACGAAGCCATTGTGACACTGCAAGGCCTCATGGAAGCACGGGGCCACTGACACTGACAGTGACACTACAGAAGCAAAAGGGAACACTGTGGCACTCCAGGGCCTCATGGAGCCAAGGAGACCATAGTGACACTGTGAGGTCTCACGAAACCAAGGGAACACGGAACAGGTCTGGCTGGCTGGGCCTCCTGGGGATCACCTGACAGGTCTGGCTGACCTTGGCATGTCGAGGGCTGCTTCTCATCTGCCCCTGGAGCACTGAGGCTCTGGGATTTCCTTCCCATGGGAGAGAACTGTCCTTCTCCTCCAGGGGCCCATGGCCAGAACTGGGATTCCTCCTCCAAATTTCCTTCTATGCAAAGACTGTTCCCAGCTGAAATCTGCCAGGAGAGACAGATCTGGCGGCCGTGGCTACCCAGGGGCCACCTCTCCTCTGCCTTTGAGACACTGGGACCATGTGCTTTTCTTTCCTTTGGGAAAAATCATCCATCTCAACCTGGCACTCATGGCCAAAATTGGGAATCTGCTGCCAGAAGTCCCTTTATCCAAGGATAGCTCCCGGACAAAAGCTGCCAGGACTGACAAGTCTGGCTGGCCTTGGCTTCCCGAGGGCTGGCACTTGTGTGCCTTTGAAACACTGGGGCTCTGTCCTTTCCTTCCTAATGAAAAGAACTCTTCTTCCTGTCCAGGTGCCCATGGCCAAAATTGAGATTCCACCTCCAAAATGTCCTGTGTCCAAGGATAGCCCCTAGATGAAAGGTGCCAGGAGAGAAAGGTCTGGCTGGCTTGGCCTAAGGGTGGCCACCTCTCATCTTCTTCCAAACCATTTGGATTTTGTGCTTTTCTTTCCTATAGGAAAAAAAACATTAATCTTGACCAGGTGGCCATGGCTGAAATTGGGATTCCACCTCCAAAAAGCTCCATTCATCCAAGGATTGCTCCCAAGTGAAAGCTGCCAGGACAGACAGGTCGAGCTGCCCTTGGCCTCTTGGGGGTCCCTCTCACCTGCTTTCCAAACACTGGGGCTCAGTGCTTTCCTTCCAACGGGAAAGAACCGTCCTTCTTCTCAAAGTGTTTGTGGACAAAATTAAGATTCCTCCTCCCAAATTCCTTGTATCCAAGGATTCCTCCATGACAAAAGCTGCCAGGACAAACAGGTCTGGGTGGCTTGGCCTCCCAGGAGCCACCTCTCTCCTCTTCTGCCTTTGAAACACTGGGACTCTGTGCTTTCCTTCCTATGGAAAAGAACTTCTCCTTTTTATCTATGCAAAAATGGCTGAAATTGGGATTCCACCTCCAAAATTCCCTATATCCAAGGGTTGCTTTCAGACAAAAGCTACCAGGACAGAGTGGTCTGGCTGGCCCTGGCCTGTGATGGCCACCTTTCATCTGGCCCTGAAACACCAGTGTTCCATGCTTTCCCTCCTGTGGAAAAGAACCATCCCTTTCCTCTGGGTGTCCATGTCTGAAATTGGGATTCCACCTCTAAAATTCTGTATATCCAAGGGTTGCTCCCAGGCAAAATCTGCCAGTACCATCAAGTCTGGCTGGCCTTGGCCTCTGGTGGCTGCCCCTGCCACACTGGGGCTCGGTTCTTTCCTTCCTATGGAGATCACTGTGACACTGTGGGGACCTCATGGAACCAAGGGATCATTGTGGCACCACTGGACCCCATGAAACCAAGGGGCCACGGTGACACAGCGGGGCTTCATGGAACCCAGAGACCATTATGACTCTGTGGGGCTTCTTGGAACCATGGAGACCATTCAGACCCTTCAGGGCCTCCTGTAACCAAGGGGACATTATGACACCTCAGGGCCTCATGGAAGCAAGGGACCAGTGGGACACTGTGGGGCCCCATGGAACCGAGGGAACATGGAACAGGTCAGCATGGCTTGGCCTTCCTGGGGCCACCTGACAGGGCAGGCTGATCTTGGAATGTCAAGGGCTGCCTCTCATCAGCTCCTGGAGCACTGGGGCTCTGTGCTTTCCTTGCTGTTGAAAAGAACCATCTATTCAGGTGCCCATTTCCAAAATTGGTCTTCTCCCTAAAAATATTCCTATATGTGAGGGTATTTCACAGAAAAAAACCTGCCAGCTCTGGCCAGCATTGGCCTCTGGTGGTCACCTTGCATCTGCCTGGGAAACACTGGGGCTCTGTTCCTCCCTTCCTATGGAAAACAGCAAGCCTTCTTGTCCAGGGACTGTGGCCAAAACTGGGATTTAGCCTCCAAAATTCTGTCTATCCAAGGATTGCTCCCAGACAGAAATTAGCCAAGACAGCCAGGTCAGGGAGGCCTTGATCCTCTGGTTATTTTCTTAGATTATGAGATGAAATGTTTTCATTTGAAAACACCTTGGAGAGGGCCAGAGATGTCCCAATGGGGAGCTTTGAGGCCTTGGGCACATGACCAATATATAGGGACAAAAGAGCTCTGTGCTCCATGAGGTGGGGACTGAGGACAGTGGAGGAGAGCCATGAGAGTGTTTAAAGAGTGGTTTCAGAGATGGGGGATCCTGTTCACATAGTGGAAAACAACCAGAGAAAAAAATAATTAATGCCAAGTGCAGCTTGGGAGGACCAGATTGGACACCAGGAGACAGGAATTTCCCTCTCAGGGCAGGGCTGTGGTGCACCACATCCCCCAGAATGACTCCGGAGCAGCCCAAGGCTCTGTGTGCCCAGGCAGAGGCAGGCAGGACGCAGAGCTGTCAGCAAAGGAAGGGCCCAGCCAGGTGGGGCAGCTGGGGGTGACGACAGCCTGCAGGGACAGAGGCACAGGGCATGGACACTGTAGGACAGCCTGGGCTGCACAGGGCACAGGGATGGGCAGCAGCTGCACGGCCCTGACAGAGCCAACTTTGGCCTGCAGCACTTTGGCCATGGCTGCTGGCCCTGGGCCTGAGCCAGGAGGAGGGGACAAGTGACCCTTGCAGGCCTGGGGGCCTCCTGGCCTCCTTGTCCCTGCTCAGCAGCCTGGCAGGGGCTGCTCCATGGTGCTGCCCTTGGCATTGCACATCCCCACATCCCAGTGGCCTGGTAAGAGCCCTGAGCAAGGAGGGAGGGACAGGATGTGCCTTGGCAGGAACTGGGGCTCAGGCCTTGGCCCTTTGCATTCCTGAAACACATCCAGGTTTGCTCAGCATCAGAGACACCTCTGCCTTGTTTCTCCCCACCTGTCATCACTGCCTGCAGGGTTCTGCTCTACCTGGAACGTGGGGACACTTTCTCGATTCTGTCCCTCAGTGAGACCCATTAAAAGTTAAAGAAAGTTTGGACTTTGAATCTGACTTGGAGTTCTGGAGAAGTTTTTTGAGCACACTCTTAGGGACTATGTCTGATGTAAACAGCACCAAAGCCCCAAGAGGTTAATTAAAGTCCTTGTACTGTGTCTACGCTGATGAGCTGGGCAGGTCTCCTGGAAGAGAGGATGATCCTGGTAACCAAGAAGAGCTTGAAAAAGCCATTTCTCCCAAGGAGCAGCTTTTCTCTCAGCCCAGCAGGGCTGAGGGCACTGCCTGCAGGTTCCTGAGAGCACTGAAGCAGACAGAGGCTTAAAGAAACTGCAAGGATAATTCTGAGATTATTCATGGAGAAATCTTCACAACTTTTGAAAATTCTGAGCTTCTTCATGGAGAAATGTTCACCACTTCTGACACAGTCAGTTTGTGGCTGCAGGGATCTCCTAAAGCTGACCCAGGACAGGACTGAGGTGACTGTAAGGATGGCTCTGCTGCCCTTTCTGCTTTGGGGGAGGATGTGCTCCAGGGCGGGGCTGCCCTGGGCACCGTCAGAGGGACAGGGCAGGACGGCTCCTGCTGCCAGGGATGGCTGCAGGGGCTGAAGCTGGGGCTGCAGCCAGGGGTGCCCAGGGCTGTCCTGCAGAGCAGCTCCTGCAGCCCTGAGGGCTCTTGGCCAGGCCAGGGGATCTGCCACCTGCCAGGGGCAGCTCTCAGCCTGCCTGGGAGCTCCCATGGACTGTGGGGAGAAGTTGGAGGTGCAAGGAGCCACCCTCATCAGGGCAGATTGCTCCTGCTGCCACAGCAGGTGGTGCTGCATGGCCAGGGCTGCTCTCAGCTTTCTCAGAAAGGAAAGGGAAAGGGGCTGTCAGCTTTGTCTGTGTCACTGGGACTGCAGCATTGTCACCCTGGGGATCAGCAGATCTGCCTCATATCTCCCTCAGAAAGAGTCTCCTCACCCTCCTCTACCTACAGACAGCACCAGCAGCACCTGGGCTTGCAGCCTCTCTGTTTGTCTGAGCTGCCCTTAAGGCCCTGCTGCCAGGGAGATGCCTCTGGGCAGTGCCTGAGCTGGGAGGGGTGTGCAGGGCAGAGCTGAGGCCCCAGGGCTGGGCTGGGCTCTGGGAGCACTGGCAAGGACAAGGCTTGGGTAGAGAGAAACAGCTCCCAGTAGGCACAACTCTGAGCAGCAGAGAGCCAGATGAACCCTGGATATCCCTTCCAGTCCAGCAAAACAAAAAAAAAAAAAGAAAAAAAAAAGAAAAAAAAAATGAGACAGGAGTTTAGGCAAAAATATTTTGAAATTGGAGCTTTTAGGAAGTCCACTTTCTTTTTATGCATGTTTTAACTGCAATCATCATGAAATAGAAAGATGTAATAAACAAAGGGCACCTGTGCAGGGACGACTGCACTGGGGCACAGGGAGCTTTGTTTCCCCTCTGGATTCCCCAATGATCAGGCTGAGAGCAATGCTGAAGATGAGGCAGGAATTCATCAGCAGCAAAAACCTGAACTGAAAGGATTTTAGCGAAGTTCCTTCACAGGGAGAAAAGTAATTTTGAGGGGATTCCAAATAAAATACATAGGATTGACTCAAAGAACTTTTTCCCAGTTTGTCAATGTCTTCTCTCAACAGTCCACAATGCGTAGAGTGAGGAAATGTCCAACAGCAGCTCCATCAGCCGCTTCCTCCTGCTGGCATTGGCAGACAGGCGGCAGCTGCAGCTCCTGCACTTCTGCCTCTTCCTGGGCATCTCCCTGGCTGCCCTCCTGGGCAACGGCCTCATCATCAGCGCCGTAGCCTGCGGCCACCACCTGCACAGCCCCATGTTCTTCTTCCTGCTCAACCTGGCCCTCACCGACCTGGGCTCCATCTGCACCACTGTCCCCAAAGCCATGCACAATTCCCTCTGGGACACCAGGAACATCTCCTACACAGGATGTGCTGCCCAACTATTTTTTTTTGTCTTCTTCCTCTCAGCAGAGGTTTCCCTGCTGACCATCATGTGCTACGACCGCTACGTGTCCATCTGCAAACCCCTGCACTACGGGACCCTCCTGGGCAGCAGAGCTTGTGCCCACATGGCAGCAGCTGCCTGGGCCACTGCCTTTCTCAATGCTCTCATGCACACAGCCAGTACATTTTCCCTGCCCCTGTGCCATGGCAATGCCCTGGACCAGTTCTTCTGTGAAATCCCACACATCCTCAAGCTCTCCTGCTCCAAATCCTATCTCAGGGAATTTGGGCTCATTGCTGTTAGTGTCTGTTTTGTATTTGGCTGTTCTGTGTTCATTGTTTTCTCCTATGTGCAGATCTTCAGGGCTGTGCTGAGGATCCCCTCTGAGCAAGGACGGCACAAAGCCTTTTCCACCTGCCTCCCTCACCTGGCCGTGCTCTCCCTGTTCCTCAGCACTGCCATATTTGCTCACCTGAAGCCCCCCTCCATCTCCTCCCCATCCCTGGATCTGGCCCTGTCAGTTCTGTACTCGGTGGTGCCTCCAGCCTTGAACCCCCTCATCTACAGCCTGAGGAACCAGGAGCTCAAGGCTGCAGTGTGGAGACTGATGATTGGATGGTTTCAGGATCATTAAACTGCTGGTTAATTTCTGCAAATCACTTGTAATAAAAGTAATCTTTGATACTTCTTTTTGGTTTAGTTGGTTGTTCTCCTGTGTTTTATATTTTAAATATTGTCCACAAATAAATATCTTTTGTGACACATTTCCTTTTGTTTCGCTCCACCCTCCCTGTGGCCACAGACTGTGTCAATGAGGAGCTGTGCTCTTGGTGGCTTTAAAAGAATTCAAGGATCTCCCAGCCAAGTTTTCTGCAGAAATGCCCCTTTGGTTCCCTTCTCTGCAGCTGCAGCAGCAATGTCTGTGTGCAGAGCTGGGGGCAGATCAGTGCTGGCACAGCAGCTGTGCCCAGCAGCAGCAGCAGCACTTGGTGCTGCCAGTGCTGCTGCCGTGGCCCTGCCCCGCTGCCCTCCTGGCCCTGGTGTTGCTGTAGGGCCTGAGTGCTCTCGGGGCCGGGCACAGGGCTGGGGGTGGCAGTGCCGGGGCTGCAGCAGGGACAGCCCATGGGCACTGCTGGCACAGCAGCGCTGAGGCCTCAGCCCAGGGCCTGGGGGCTCCAGGCTCCTTGCCCAGGCTCTCTCCACAACACATTGTCCAGGCCAATGCTCAGCAGAGAAAAGCCCCGGCAGCAGCCCCAGGCTGGCCGTGGGCAGGCTGGGGGCAAACAGCACGGCTGGGGCTCTGCAAGGGCCCTGGGGCACACGGCAAGGAGCAGCAGAGCAGGGCCTGATCCATCCCCACTGCGCTGGACACCCCAGGCCAGCGTCCCACAGCCTCCTCAGGCACCTGCCAACAACATCCCCCCTCTGCAGCCCTGGCCTCTCCCCCAGCTCACACAGCTGCCGCAGCCTTGCAGGCACAGACACGGCAGCACTGC
The DNA here is from genome assembly GCA_017589585.1 of Phylloscopus whistleri. NCBI lineage: Eukaryota > Metazoa > Chordata > Aves > Passeriformes > Phylloscopidae > Phylloscopus > Phylloscopus whistleri. Next base: position 24,145 of record JADMLD010000598.1, read on the forward strand.
CTCAGGAGCCCCTGTTTGCCCTGCCCAGAGCAGGCCTGAGCACCCCCATGGTGTTGGTGTGGGGAGATGAACCTGAGGGAGCACAAATGCCAGCAGCCCCTGGGGCCAGGAAGGGCTGGGCCACAGCAGGGAAACCCCTCAGGTTGGTGGTGGCCTCTGAAGTCAGAGCCAGAAAGTTTGTTCCCTTGATCTGGGAGTTTTCTGTGCCACTGCAGACGTTGTTGCTCAGAGCCAGGGCTGCCTGGCAGCCACCTCCAAACTGCCCTGACCATTGTCTTTGCTTCTCATTGACGTTTTTTACAATCCCCTGCTACAAATTTCTTCCTGTTGTCCACCCCTGTTCCCTCCCCTGCAAAGAGCGCATCCCTGGTTGCCCTTTCCTCTCTGGCCCCACTCCCCATTTCAGTTTTTGAGTTGGCACCATGGGAACGGCCCTTGGGGAGCAGGATCATCCTCCAAGTGCCTCAGGAATTGTCTGCAGGTTCCTGCAGTGCCTCATGCCGCCTCGATTGCCAGAGGCACCCCAGGCCAGGGGGGCACATCTGGGCTGCTGTGTCTGGGGTCCCTGTTCACAATGGTCTTTTTTGTTCCATGGTGCCACACAGTGTCACAATGGCCCCTCGGTTCTACAAGGCCCCACAGTGTCACAATGGCCCCTCGGTTCTCCCAGGCCCCAGAGTGTCACAATGGCCCCTTGGTCCCGTGAGGCCGTGTGATGTCACAATGGTCTCATTGGTTCCACGAGGCCCTGCAGTTCCACAAGGGCCTTTGGTGTCACAAGGCCTTGAAGTGACATAATAGCCTCAGGGGGTTCCCATACTGGTTCACAATGGCCTCCTTGGTTCCATGATGCCCCATCGTGGAACAGTGGTGCCCTTGGTTCCAGAGAGTCAGAATGGCCCCATGGTCTCATGGAGCCCCACAGAGTCACTACAATGCCCTTGATTCCATCAGGCCCTGCTGTGCTACAATGGCCCCTTGGTTCTACAAGGCCCTGCAGTGTCACAATGGCCACTTGGTTCCAGTGGATCCTGAAGTGTCATCATGGTCTCCATGATTCCACAAGGCCCCGCAAGGTCACAATAGACTTTTGGTTCCATGAGCTTTCGTACTTCCAATGACAGTCTCCCTGGTTCTGCAGTGTCACAAGGGACCCTTTGTTCCATGAGGTTCAGTGGTGTAACATGGACACCTTGATCCCATGAGGTTCTGTAGTATGACAATGGACTCCTTGGTTCTGCGGCCCTGCTATGGAACAATGGACCCGTAGTTCCATGAGGTTCTGTAGTGTCACCGTGGTCTCTTTGGTTCCACAAGGCCTTGCTGTGCCACAATGGCCCCTTGGTTCCATGAGGTTCTGTACTGTACACAGATTCTCCTTGGTGTGGGAGGACAGTTTGTAAAGAGAATAGAGATAGTGCTGAAGGCAATCTCGCCCCTGATAAACTGCAGCTGTACTAATTACCAAGAGTGGGGACAGCCTTGCCCTTCATAGATCACAGCTATGTCTGAAGAGAATGAGTGTTATAAAACAGTGGGTTTGAGAGCTGGTTGAGAGTCAGTGTGAGTCTGCAGGCAGTGCTGTGGGGAAGAAGCGTCAAACAGGCATTTGAGGGGCAGACAGGGTCAGGTGGACATGCAAGGGACAGGAAATAGTTAGCTGGTCCTGCAGAAGGAAGAGAGGAGGAAGAGAGAAGGTGTCAGAAGGCTGTGTGGAGCTGCCTGTGGGTAGGCTACAGAGAGGAAAGTATGAGAGTTTTGAGATAATAAGGGACTGATGCCTGCATCAGTTGTGACTCCGCTGTCAACTGGTGCGCCCCACAAGGACCGGGCAACAATGAATGGTGACCCTGACGTGATCCTGGCAGACGACTACAGACCTGAGAGCAGTGAGACAGTGGAGCCCAGCCCAGCTGGGCCAGGCAGACCAAGAGCCTGAAGAGCAGAGCAGGCAGACCTGAGAGCAAAACAGGCTGACCTGAGAGCCTAAAAATCCAGACAAGTTGCAGCCAGGAGGACCTGAGAGCCTAAAAGCAATGTAGGCAGACCTGAGAGCCCAAGAGTCCGGATGAGTTATCAGACACCGACACCAAGGTATGGCCGCAGGTTGCAGATCCTGGGGCGACATGTGCCAGCGTTCGTGGCAGCACGGCGTAGCTGGAAGCGGCAGCAGAGCTCTGGGAGGTAGAGTTGGAGCTGCACAGAAGGAAGGTAAGAAAAGCTTGGAGTGACCAACTAACACAAAGAAAACCAAAAAAGGAGGTGACCTAACTCAAAGAGAAGAAACATTATGAAAACGAGTTCAGAACTGCATGAGGGGAAGCGTAGAAAAGACCACAAGAGGGAGAGAAACAGCAAGCAGAGATGTTGCTTCAGCCAACAAAAGAAGTGAAATTGCAAAGACAAAGGCAAGAAAAACTGAAAAAGGAACAAGAGAGTTTTCTAAAGCAGCAATGGGAGCTAGCGACGTATTAGTTCTATTATTCAGTTCAATGTGTTTATTTGCTGGTGAAACATATGTATTGTATTCAGAAGTTATTATTCCATAGGCATAGATATCAATAGGCATAAGTGCAAAAGCTAATATTCCATGTAAGAGAATGATGTTCTATACTGTTAAGCGCAAAACTAAACCAAAACCAACAAAAAATAGAGGGTTAACAATTATTGAGAAAGGAACATAAAACGTTGTTATGCCACTGTAAACTTTCACTCTGAGCCTACATTTCAAATAACACAGGTGTCCCATCTGAAGGAGGATTTCTCCTCAGGAGAAATGTCTTTTTGAAACATTTCTTGGTTGCCAGGAGCTGCCTCTTTGCCAGGAACCTGGCCCAGCTCAGCAGCACAGGCACAGCACAAGGACTTTAATGACCCTCCTGTGGATTTGGTGTTGATTCCATCAGATTCACTCCCTGGGAGTGTGTTCAAAAAACTTCTCCAGAACTCAAAGTGAAATTAAAACTCCAAAATTTCTTTAACTTTTAATGGGTCTCACTGAGGGACAGGACTGAGAAAGTGTCCCCAGGTTCCAGGTTGAGCAGAACACTGCAGGCAGTGAGGACAGGTGGGGACAATCAAGGGAAAGGTGTCTCTGATGCTGAGCAAACCTGGATGTGTTCCAAGAATGCAAAGGGTCAAGGCCTGAGCCCCAGCCCCTGCCAAGGCACATCCTGTCCCTCCCTCCTTGCTCAGGGCTCTTCCCAGGCCACTGGGATGTGGGGATGTGCAATGCCAAGGGCAGCACCATGGAGCAGCCCCTGCCAGGCTGCTGAGCAGGGACAAGGAGGCCAGGAGGCCCCCAGGCCTGCAAGGGTCACTTGTCCCCTCCTCCTGGCTCAGGCCCAGGGCCAGCAGCCATGGCCAAAGTGCTGCAGGCCAAAGTTGGCTCTGTCAGGGCCTTGCAGCTGCTGCCCATCCCTGTGCCCTGTGCAGCCCAGGCTGTCCTACGGTGCCCATGCCTCTGTCCCTGCAGGCTGTCGTCACCCCCAGCTGCCCCACCTGGCTGGGCCCTTCCTTTGCTGACAGCTCTGCGTCCTGCCTGCCTCTGCCTGGGCACACAGAGCCTTGGCCTTGATACCAAAAGGGTTCATTCCATTTTTACTGTGCCTGTGAACTTTTAGCACATGAACAAGGCATGCAGGGCCTGCTTTCCCAGCAGGAACAGTTGCAAGAGAAGAAGACGACATCTGGCTCAAGGTGCAGTGACAGAAAAAACAAGGAGTGAATCTGGGGAGTTCAGGTGGGTTTTATAGTGATGGCTAAGTTGTAATACACATGCAGTGACTGTATATAAGTGACACTGTTTTAGAATCCCATGTCCTTGTAAGGTTATGAGTTACCACACGTTGGACCTCAAGCCTGAATAAGTGATGCCTTCCTAAACACCAAATTAGTGTTAAGGAGTCTTATCCTGATATCTTGTAGATTTGGAGATAGCACAGCCTCACAGAACCAAGGAGTCTGCTGTGACACCTTGGACCCCTATGGAACCAAAATCCTTTGTGACACAGCAGGGCCACATGGAACCAATAGTCCATTGTGATACTGCAGATCCAAGGAGACCATTGTGACACTATGGAACCTGATGGAATCAAAAGTACAATGTGACAGAGAAAGGCTTCATGGAACCAAGAGTCCATTGTGACACAGCAAGGCCTTGTTTGAGCAAGGGAACCATTATTGATAGTCCAGTAACTCATGGAACCAAGGGGCCACTGTGACACACCAGGGCTGCATGGAATGGAAGGTCCATTGTGACAATGCGGATCCATGGAGACCATGGTGACATTGTGGGGCCTCGTGGAACCAAAGGGGCCATTCTGACATAGCAAGGCCTTGTAGAAGCAAGGAGGCCATTTTGACACTGCTGAACCTCACAGAACCAAAGTGACCATGTTATACTGTGGGACCTCATGGAACCAAGGGTCCATGGTGACACTGCAGAACCAAGGAGACTGCTGTTGGCAGTAGGAAAGCTCATGGAACCAGAACTCCATTGTGACACAGCAAGGTCTCATGGAACCAAGGGTCTATTTTGACTCTGTTGGGCCTCATGGAACCACAAGCCATTGTGACACAGCATGGCCACATGGATCCAAGGGGTCATTGGGACTGAGGAATGTCATGGAACCAAGGGTCCATTGTTATATTCTGGGGCCCTGTGGAACCAAGGGGACCACAGTGACATTGCAGGGTCTCATGGAACAGCGGAGACTATTCTGACACTTTGGGACCCACTGGAACCAAGGGGCCATTATAACATGGCAGGGCCTCGTGGAATCAAGGGGGCTGCAGTGAACACTGTGGGTGTCCATGGGATGAAGGGTCCATTCTGACACTGTGGAACCAAGGATACCATTGTGACACTCTGGGGCATCATGGATCCACCAGTCCATTATGACACACCAGGGCCTCATGAAACCCTGAGGGTCATTTGTACACCTTGAGGCCCTGTGAAACCAATGGGCCATTGTGGCACTTCAGGGCCTTGTGGAACCAAGGGCTTCATAGTGACACTGTGGGGCTTAATGGAACCAAGGGACAAATGTGGCACTGTGTGGCACCATTGAACCAAGGGGTCCATTGTGACACTGCAGGGCCCTATGGAACTAAGGATTCATGGAACAGTGCAGGACCCCATGGAACCAAAGGTCCATTGTGACATTGCGGGGCCTCGTGGAATCCTGGAGAACATGATGAAACTTTGAGGCTTTGTTGAACCAAGGGTCTCTGGCGGACCTTGTGGAGCCAAGGAGACCATTGTGACACTGCAAGCCCTCATTGAACCAAGGGTCAGTTGTGATACTGCAGTACCAAGGAGACCACTGTGACACGGCAAGGCCTCATGGAAGCAAGGGGGGACAATTGTGATGCTACGGGGCCCCATGGAAGCAAGGGGCCAGTGTGACAGAGCTGGGCCTCATGCAGCCAAGGGGCCATTGTGATCCTGAGGAGCCCAGTAGAACCAAGGCACCACTCTGATACTGTGGGAATTCATGGAACCAAAGGGATCACTGTGGCACTGTTGGGCTGCATGGTCCCAAGTGGCCAGTTTGAAGCAGCAGGACTGTGTGGAACCAAGAGGCCATTGTTGTATTACAGGGCCTCGTGGAGCCAAAGGGCCATTGTGATCCTGCAGGGTACCGTGGGTCCCTGGAGACCGTTGTGGCATTGCAAGGCCCCATGGAATCATGGAAACCACGGTGACACTGCTGGGCCTCATGGAAGCAAGGGGCCGTTGTGACAGCTCAGAAGCAAGGAGAACATTTTGATACTACAGGGCCTCATGGAACTCAGAAATCATGGAACAATAATTGAACCAAGGGGCCATTGTGACAACTCTGAAGCAAGGAGAACATTTTGATACTACAGGGCCTCATGGAACTCAGGAATCATGGAACGATAATTGAACCAAAGGTCCATTGTGACATTGTGAGGCCTCATGGATTCCTGGAGACCATTGTGGCACTTCAAGGCTCACTTGAATGAAGTGGCTCTGCAGGACCTTGTGGACCCAAGGAGACCATTGTGACACTGCAGGGCCTCATTGAGCCAAGGGTCAGTTGTGATACTGCGGTTCCAAGGGGACCACTGTGACACAGCAAGGCCTCATGGAAGCAAGGGGGTACAGTTGGAATGCTATGGGACCCAATGGGTACAAGGGGCTGTGTGACACAGCTGGGCCTGATGCAGCCAAGGGGCCATTGTGATCCTGAGGAGCCCAATAGAACCAAGGCACCACTGTGACACTGCAGGACTATCTGGAATCATGGAGACCATTGTGACACTTTGAAGCCCCATGGAACCAAGGGGCCACTGTGTCATTGTGCAGCTCCAAGGAACCAAGGAAACCATTTTGGCATTGCAAGGCCTCATGGAAGCAAGGGACAATTGTGACACTGTGGGGCCCCATGGAAACAAGGGCACAGTGTGACACAGCGGGGCCCTGTGGAACCAAGGATCCAATATGACACCACCATTGTGGCCATTGTGCGGGGCCCCGTGGATCCAAGGGAACAGGGAACAGGTCTGGCTGGCTGAGCCTGACTGGCTCAACTGACCTCAGCATGTAGCGGGTCTCTTCTCATGTGGCCCTGAAACCCTGGGGCTCTGGGCTTTCCTTCCTATGGAAAAGAACCATCGCTCCTGCCCAGGCACCCATAGCCAAAATTGGTACTTCTCCAAAATTCACTGTATGCAAGGGTTTCTCCCAGCCAGAAGCTGCCAGGACAGACAGCTCTGGCTCACCTTGGCCTCTGGTGATCACCTCTGATCTGCCCTGGAAATCCTGGGGCTCTGTCCTTTCCTTCCTATGGGAAAGAACTGGCCTTCCCATGCAGTTGCTCATGGCTGAAATTGGGATTCTGCCCCCAAAATTCCATATATCTGAGATACGGAATCCAAGATGTTTATTCCATTGCTCCCAGATGAAAGCTGCCAGGACAGAGAGCTCTGGCTGGCCTTGGCCTCTGGTGGCTGCTGTTCATCAGCCCCTGAAACACTGGCGCTCTGTGCTTTCCTTCCTGTGGAGACCATGGTGACATTGTGTGGCCCCATGGAACCAAGGGGCCATTGTGACCCTGCAGGGTACCATGGATCCCAGGGACCATTGTGACACTGTGGGGCCTCATGGAACCAAACGGCCATTGTGACAGCTCAGAAGCAACAAGAACATTGTGACACTATAGGGCCTCTTGGAACCAAGGGGAGATGGAACAGGTCTGGCTGGTTTGGCCTCCCAGGGGCCACCTCACAGGTCCAGGTGATCTTGGAATGCTGAGGGTTGCCTCTTATCAGCCCCTGGAGAACTGAAGGGCTCTGTGCTTTCCTTCCTATGGAAAAGAATCATCCATCTTTCCAGGTGCCCATGGCCAAAATTGATACTCCCCCTGAAAAATTCCCTTTATGCAAGGGTTCTCCCAGACAAAGCTGCCAAGACAGAGAGCTCAGGCTGGCCTTGGCCTCTGGTGGTCACCTCTCATCTCAAGGAAGCCCTGAAGAAAGAATATAAACAGCCTTGGCCACTGGAACATCAATGAGTCTCTCATCCTCTGAAAAACTCAGATGCTCTTCTGATCATATGTGTCCTTTTTATCTCATTGTATATTATGCATGATACACTACTTTCATTTAAAAATATTCTTCTTTTCACTCTGTCAGTGTTGTCTGACACAAAACACCTCCTCTACATATTGTGGTCAGATAGGGCCGCCATCCGCAAGATTTCACGGTGTACGGGAAGGTAGGGTCCCTTCCTCTCCGACGCTGATAACCAATAGCATTGTAACCCGCGGCTTCGCCGCGCTGACGTAAGCGCACCGAGGTTATATAAAGGAGCGCACGCAAGAAATTAACGCATTTCACCGTCCACTATACTAGTGTTGTGAGTGACTTGCCCAAACGGTCTGTACGTTAACCGTCGTGTCCCTTCCGAAGTGGGTCGCCACTGCCTCGCGCAGAGGCAACACAGTGGTGCCGAAAACCCAGGACCGCTCCCCGACACTCGGGCTCGAGCGGCCAGGACATTGGGAATCGCGCCGGACGGAGAGGGACGGCTGGAGCGGCGGGACCGACTCCAGCGAGGAGGACGCTCCCGTACCGCTGAGATGGACGCCCTCAGCAAAGTAGTTTTGGAACTGCATAGGCAGTGGGGGATCGACCGTAAAATTAAGGATTTTGAATGCGCGATCATGCGGTTATTAAAATTAGGTGCGATCGACCGTCCTGTGGACATTCTGCACTCAGAGTGCTGGGACAGGTACACCAAGGTACTCACAAATGACGTTATGGCTTCGGGGTCTAGCAAAAGCCTCAAAAGCTGGGGAAGAGTCACGCAGGCGCTGCAAAAAGCGCTGCTAGAGCAAGAGACATGGAAAGCGGCTCAGAGTTGTTTAAAAATAACCCCGGAAGTGGGGGTCGGAGCCACCACCCAGATGGCGTTTAGTGACTGCCCTGCAGACCCTGACCCACGATCTAATAACAGAGACTGCTCCCAATTAGCTCAGTCCCCCAGTCCCACTCCTAAATTAACCGAAGTACAGAGCCAACAGCGGGAGGGTGGTAACATTAGTGAGCTCAAAAGCAATTTTAACAGTGCAGATCCCGGCGAAGTCTGGGAACGACCACCACCTTATGTGCCACAAAATGGTGCCGAACAAGAAAAAGAAGGGCAGAGCAAAGAGCTGCTTCCCGCCACAGACAGGTGCAGAAGGGAGCTCAAGGAGAAGTGGGAGGAGACCCCGAGCAGTGAGGGGGAGGAGAGCTCAGAGCCCAATCAGGGAGCGCGCCCCAAGAAGTTCCCTTATAAGGAACAAAGGTCCCCAGAAGGGAGGCGGAGACGGGGAGGGGAGAAACCCGCCCACGAGAAAGAAAGAAGGCGGAGTCCAGCTTGAAAGCACTGCAAGCCAGAAACCTCTCGTCATTTGACTTTCTCCTCTGAGTCAGACAAGTCGGATGATGACTATAGCTATCTGCAATACCCTGATTACTACCCCCCACGACTCCCGTGGGACACAGGGCGGCAGAAAACACACCGCTACTCATCCAGCTCAGATCCTGACTCAGATAAAGAGAGAATGCCAGCCCCTCTTCACCAAGCTTACCAGTCCATTCACATCGCGTGCAGTCAAGCAAAGCTCACAAAAATCCATGCCACTCACAGACTGGAAAGAAATCCAAATGGCATGCGCAGACCTAACTACGTCTGCAATACGAGCATTCCCAGTTAGGAGAGCAAACAATAACTTGCCAACTTATTCCCCAGTCAACTGTAAAGACGTGCAAGCAGTTGTAAAAGCCATTGCTGAAAAGGGAATAAATTCTGCGATGGTCTCCACCATGATCGATGGCATTTTTGGCAATGATGACATGCTACCTTTTAATATTAAGCAGACATGCCGAATGATTTTTGACAGTGCAGGAATGATCGTGTTCAAGCAGGAATGGGAGGACAATTGCTTAAACATGCTCGCCAAAGCCACTGGCGATCAGCATCCGCTGCGCAACTCTAGCCTGCAAAGACTGTTAGGCAAAGACCCACAAATGGTCAGCCTGCAAGCGCAAGCCCAAGGTCTGCGAGGCTAAGAAGTCGCAGCCACAACTCGTGCTGCCAGAGAAGCCATTCGTGCTGCCTGCAGAATCGTCACCAAGCCAGCCCCATGGTCTACCATCAAGCAGAATGAAAGTGAAAGCTTTACACAATTCGTGGACCGTCTCCAAGCGGCAGTAGATGCCTCTGACTTGCCGGTAGAAGCAAAAGGGCCGGTCGTAGCAGGTTGCTTGCGACAGCAATGCAATCAGGCCACCAAAGAAATCCTGCGCTCAGTGCCACCAGGCGCCAGTATCACGGCAATGATCAAACATGTCGCGAGAGAATAAAATCTAGCTCCAGTCCAAGCTGCAGTAGGTGCCGCCTTAGCCTCAGTCCCAGCTGCAGTCAGTGCTGCCGTGGTCGAAGTAATGGCTGTCCAAAACTACCACAGTCAACCAGCGCCACCGGGACCTCCACCTCAAGGGAAGCCGAGGGGACCATCTGGACTTGCGGCAAGAGGGGACACATCGCCAGAGAGTGCAGGTCCAGAATGCAGGGAAACGGACACGGGAGGAGGCAGACGGGCCGCATGCAGCCTTCTCCCAGTTGGGACACCCAGCGGCCCAGCCATGCGAACCCCGCATGGAGCAACCAGCGTTCAAACCCGCTACCTTCCTGAGAAGCCACCAACTTCATGGCCCAGCCTTGGCCCCTGCAGCAGGTGTTCCCGGTGTTCCCCCAGCCGATGGCCCAGCCAGGCTCGATCACATCCGAGCCCCCGAAAGACAATTTAGAAGACCAAACCTTCAAGTGGCCCTGGCAATACGATGCAACAGCAGCAAACCCCCAGTAGCTTGGGGAATTTGCTGAGAATGCATCTACGGCTCCAACATAGGTCCCTGGGATATTATCCCATGTCGTGCCCGAGAAGACGTCGCCACTAGCCTTCTCTTTGTGATCGACACCGGCGCAGATGTAACAGTCTTCCCACAAGATTTCTGGCCCTCAAGCTGGAAGTTAGAAGATGCCTCCAATGTGAGCGGGGTAGGTGGAGTTTCTGCCGCAAAAAAGAGTGTAAATCTAATATCAATAATCGTATATGATGAAGCAGGACAGAAGTTTGAAGGAGAAGTTCGACTTCATGCCTATGTTCTCCCAGACCCCTGACAGCCACCTCTGCTCGGATGAGATGCCTTATCCCAGCTCAATGTCAGAGTGACAAATTTACCCTAAGGGCCACTGCAGCATACCCATCACCCCCAATTCGGCTAACATGGAAATCATCAGACCCAATGTGGGTAGAGCAGTGGCCCATCCCTGAGCCTCGAATGTCAATCCTTCTTCAACTACTCCAGCGAGAATTAGAAAAAGGCCACGTCGAACCATCTACCTCCCCATGGAACACCCCTGTGTTTGTAATACCAAAACGCAGCGGAGAAAGCTTTCGTCTGCTCCACGATTTGCGCGCCGTCAACAAAAACATTCAACCCATGGGCCCAGTGCAAACACGACTCCCAGGTATCTCCTTTATTCCAACAGACCAACCATGTGCAGTACTTGATATCAAAGACTGTTTTTTCTCCATCCCTTTACATGATCAAGACAAAAAGCAATTTGCCTTCTCTGTGGTATTCCCTAATGCTCAACAGCCCAACCTGTGGTTTCATTGGAAAGTTTTGCCTCAGGGAATGGTAAACTCTCCTACCACCTGTCAGATCATTGTAAGCCGAGCCCTAGCTCCTGTTCGGTCGGCGAACCCAGAAGCCATGGTCATCCAATACATGGATGACATCCTCGTTGTTGCTCCCAAGCCAAACCAGGTAGACACCCTTGTGTCAACAATCTCTGAAGCCTTAAAAGCCAGCGGTTTTGAAATAGCCAAAGCAAAAATAAAAAGAGGTCCATCTGTGACGTTCTTGGGTGTAAAAATCAACAGATCCTACGTGACACCTCCGAAAATCAAGATTCACCGCAACATCAGCACGCTTCACGACGCTCAGCAGTTAGTCGGATCTTTGCAGTGGCTGCACAATGTTATCCTCATTCCACCAGAAGTGATGTCCCCGCTGCACGACCTCCTCAAAGGGAAACACCCATGGGAACAAAAAACCCTCTCAGATCAAGCTGCCTGCTCTCTTGACTTTATCAAACAACAGCTATCCACAGCAGTCCTCTTCCGGTGGAATCCAAGTCTATCACTAGATTTGTACGTGCACTTTACCAAAGAAGGGGGAATAGGAGCGCTAGCACAAGGACCTCTGGACACAGCCAAGCCGATATAGTGGATAGTCCTTAGAAGAGCATCACACGCCTTTATCCCAGGAGTGGAATGTCTCGGAGACCTAATCATGAAAGGAAGGAAGCTCGCTCTGAATCACCTAGGTCTCGAGCCTGCGAAAATATACCTGCCATTCCGAAAGCAGATCCCAGCGTCATCAGTGGCAATCTCAGAACACCTTGCTTTAGCCCTTTTCGGCTTTGCAGGAGAGCTCTGCTATGCAACAAAACCCCCATGGACCTGACTGCTAACTATGGTGGACATCGACCTCCCACAGAAAGTTGAAGACCGACCTCGGCCAGGACAAACTGTGTTCACTGACGCGTCCTCACCCACCTTTACTGCAGCCGTCGTATGGCAAGCTCAGGAACAATGGCAGTGTGTAAAAATGACAGATAAGTCACTGTCAGTGCAGCTACTAGAAGCCGCTGCCGTCATGTTAGCATGTGGACTGTTTCAATCAGAACACCTCAATATCGTCACAGACTCCATGTTTGTCGCAAAACTCTGCCAAGCGATGTCAGGTCCAGGCATTTCAATGTCTCCAGCAGCTATCATGATTGAAGAAGCGCTTTTATCACGACAAGGCACAGTATCTGTCATACATATTAACAGTCACAACCCCGTCAAAGGATTTTTCCAAATCGGCAATGATAAGGCTGATGCTGCAGCAAAAGGATTATGGACCTTGCAAGAAGCAAGACAACTGCACGAATCCCTTCATGTCGGAGCCAAAGCGCTTGTCAAAAAATGCAATATCTCAATATCAGATGCCAGACACATAGTGGCCACCTGTCCACATTGTCAGAAAGCCCCTCTATGGTCTAGCGGAGTCAACCCCAGAGGCCTCAAGGCCTCAGAAATCTGGCAAACAAACTTTACCCTCTGCCAACTGCTGAAGCCCAGAGCTTGGCTCGCTGTGACTGTCGACACTTACAGCGGCATGATTGTCGCGACCGCACACGCCAAAGCGAACTCCAAAGCAACAATCCAACATTGGTTAACAGCCATGGCATGGCTTGGCATTCCCAAGCAAATTAAGACAGACAATGGAACAAATTTTACTTCTAAGTCAGTAGAAGAGTTCGCCACCAAATGGGACATTACTCTAAAGCAAGGCATCCCGTATAACAGCACGGGGCAAGCCATAGTAGAAAGAGCAAATCAAACTCTGAAGTCCAAGCTAGATACCCTAGCCAAAGCAGAAGGGTTCACCAACAGCATCCCCCCAGCAGAACAACCCCGCCTGCTAGCTACTGCCATGCTAGCATTAAATCAGTTCCCCAGGGGAGACCAAGTGCAAGCCCCTTCCCAAAAACACTGGGTCACAGAAGCTGCAAAACAAGGCCCACCAGTCAGCATTAAAAATGAAATAGGAGAGTGGGAGATGGGGTGGAAATTAGTTGTGACAGGTCGAGGGTACGCAGCAGTTGAAAAGGATGGTCTCATCAAATGGTGTCCCTTAAAATCAATAAAGCCTGTGTTATGCAGCCCAACTAATGAAACCTCAGAGTTTCTTTTGACAGGTCTGTCTCCGTGGCCACTCCTGCCGGTCTCGCTCCTCACCACTGATCTGGACTCCACACCATCCGTCCATCTGTGTTCTCTTGTTCCTAAGCCTGCTCGCCAGCCGAGGTGAACCAAATGAACACCCCTATCAACCATGCTTTTGGAGCTTTCGCAACCCCAAAGACGGTAGGGTGATCGCGAAAACAGTCTCTAATGCTCCCAGCTTTATTGTTCATCTTAGTGACATATTTAGCTTTGATGGCATAGGACTTGACTCCCAAGGGACGCCTGCTTCCTATGTCAGCTGGGGAACATACTGGTGCCCCAGCGTCAACCCAGGTCAAAGCCATTGCATTCATGCTGAGTATGAGTACTGTAAGCACTGGGGATGTGAAACCATCGTAACCAGTGACCTATGGGTCCCGTCAAAGAAAGATAACTTCCTAGAGGTGAGTTACTGGCCAAAGAACTGCAAACAAGCTGTGTTCAGCACAAACAGGCAAATTAGTGCTGTTAAAGGAACCTGTTCCCACCTAAATGTAACAGTTCTGCATCCCCGAGACCCTATCTGGTCTCTTGGGCGGAAGTGGTCAGTATATATCTACCGCTGGGGAACAAAACCAAGCATGATCGTCCAAATTATCAGAGCTCCAACACAACACCGCACCGCTTTCGGGCCCAACCAAATTGTAGTCCAACAAAACAACCACCATAACTATGCTCCCACACCTGACCTTACCACTGTCACGCCAACGTTTCATAGTGCATTTGAACTAACCTCGCACGCTCTCTTTTATCGTATGCTGAGAGCTGCATTTTCATCACTAAATGCGACAAAACCAGACCTCACCAATTCCTGTTGGCTTTGCTATGACACCTACCCACCCTTTTACGAAGGAGTAGCCCTTAATGCTATGTTCAGCTACTCCAATGACAACAACCCCAAACAATGCCTGTGGGACACCCACCGGAAAGGAATCACGCTGGAACAAATTTCTGGGAAAGGAGTCTGTATAGGTAGCAGACAACTAATACAGCGCCACAAGGAAATCTGTAGCACATCTGTCACTTTAGATAAATCCCAGTCTTGGGTAGTCCCAGCGGCCCCAGGAACGTGGGCTTGCAAATCCACAGGTATCACCCCATGTGTTTCCATCAAACATTTCAAGGAAGCTAACAATTTCTGTGTCCAAGTTGTTGTCATCCCCAGGATCCTGTACTATTCTGATGATGAGATGCTCCTTCGCCTTGAAACTGACTCTCCATGCCAGAAACGAGAACTGTTCACTGCAGTCAGCCTCGCAGTCCTTTTAGGCCTAGGAGCAACAGGTGCAGCAACAGGTGTTTCCGCACTGGTAACACAAAACCAAGGCCTGAGCCAGCTGCAAACGACGGTTGACGAAGATCTACTTAGGATCCAAAAGTCTATTTCTGACCTAGAGCGTTCTCTTAACTCTCTCGCAGAAGTAGTGCTGCAAAACAGGCGCGGACTAGATCTCCTGCTTCTGCGTCAAGGAGGTCTATGCGCCGCACTCAACGAAAAGGGCTGCTTTTACGCCAATTATTCAGGACCAATTAGACAGTCCATGGCAGAGCTCCAGCAACGGCTTGAGCAATGTAGCAAACAGCACTCCCCACAGAACTGGTTTAATTCCCTGTTCAGCCAATCTCTCTGGATTGCTACTCTCATATCCACTTTAGCAGGACCAGTTTATTTTTTGTTGTTATGCTTGTGCTTATATTTGGTCCTTGTCTTCTTAATAAGTTAACTCTATTTGTTAAAGCTCGCTTGAGCACAGTTAATATTTGTTTTTAGAACAAAAAACAATTGACTTAACTGCTTAACAAATTTGTACCTTATTTACTAACCTGCGTTTATCAGTTGTTTACTAACACAGGGTTTATTCAGTTGTAAAACCTTTGTTCATGGAGCGGGGGGGAAATGTGGTCAGATAGGGGACGCCATCCGCAAGATTTCACGAGTGTTCGGGAAGGTAGGGTCCCTTCTCTCTGTCCTGGGTTATGGAATCAAAAATGTGTATTCTATTTTCATCTGCTGAAAGCAGTTGGGGAATTGTTCTTTATTTCTTGTAACTTTGGAAGGAGGGGGACGGGGGGGAGGGGCGGGTGCCTTTTGGGTAATGGGCCATCAACAGACTATACCCCGGACTATACCCGCTCCCCCCAGAGCCCCATCTGCATGCATGGTCCTATTGTGGGATGCCCCACCCAGTGGGGGGAGTCTACAATTGCTGCCGGGAAAACTGAGCCGGCCGGGGACAGACTTCACTTGCTTCACCCGATTCCTGGGAGGAAGACGGCACCCCATCTCATCTTCGCCAGACCCCATCTCATCATCGCCGGACCCCATCTCACCATCACCTCACCCCTGGACCCCTCCTCATCACTCCTAGACCCTTCCTCATCACTCCTAGACCCTTTTTGGCTACAGGATCGTCCCTGCTCCAACAGAGCCACGTCTGTCATCCCAGGACTCACTTCTGGACTGCTTCCAACACCCTGACTAACAGGGTGCCAGGTGGCAGCTCTGATTCTGTCAGGGCTTTCCCAAATTGTTGTTGTTTGTTTGCTGGTTTGGTGGGGTAGTTTTGTTTCCTACCACATTTGTATTATTGATATTCCTAGTAAAGAACTGTTATTCCTATTCCCAAATCTTTGCCTGAGAGCCCTTAATTGAAAATTTATAATTTGGCAGGGGTGGGGGGTTTGCATTCTCTATTCTAAGGGAAACCCCAGTTTCCCTGGCAGACACCTGTCTTGTCAAACCAAGACAGATTTTGGCGCCCAAGTGTGGGGCACAAGGGCATTGAGACAGAGGAATAACAGTTCTTGTGTACTAGATAGAAGTCTACTGCTCAAAATCATGTGGTCCAGCTTTCCCTGGTTTGGCTGGCACGTGGTTGTGGCTGTATTTCTGCCATTTGCTGGCCCTTATCTAAACATGGGCCCTATAACCAAGGCTACTGTGGCTGGCATCCAGTTTATTTTGTGGGTTAATAAGGTGAGGAATTCGTGGATTTTTAACTTCCTTTGGAAAGCAGGCACATGGATTCAGGGCTATCATAGACTAACTCTGTGTTTCTGGGGTTACTTTAATAATGGTACATATTGTGAGGAAATGGCACCTGGGGAAATTTTCTCCCAATCCTTCACTCAGTTTTTTGGGTCTACTCCACCAGCTTTTCAAGGGTTAAATTTCCCTCTGAATGCTAATGACGTCATACAGTGGTTGGTGCTGCTTATAGGCCTATTCTATTTGGTATTCAGAGATAAAGGGAGACTGGCCTGGGTAAGCACTCTGATAACTACCCCAAAGAATAATGATGCTGCCCAAGAGCCCACCCCTGTCCCACAGCCAGCCTCAGGCATAAACCACCCGGTTTGGGTGAAGGCTCTGATAAAAGAAATGCATGAGATGAACCAGATGCTGAAAGAGTACATTTCCCCAGCTGGTGAGAAACCTTCGCCCTGCCCTGACAAAAGAGAATCTGATACAGAACCCGCAGACATTACAACTGTCCAGGTTCCAGCTGACACACAGGGGCAGTCACAGCCAGCAGCAGTTGCCCCTGTGGAAACAAGGAAATCTAAAGTGAAAACAGCAAACCCAGAGAGTAAAGATAAGAAGGGAGGGCCCTCACAAGACACAAGGGAATCACATGTTCAGATCATCACTGAGACCCTGTCGTATGAAAGTCTCCGTAATCTGCAAAAAGATATTGTACGGCGGGGACGTGAGGCTTACACTGCCTGGCTACTTCGGGTTTGGGATCTTATGGGCACAGGTGTCCAACTAGATGGTGGGGAGGCAAGGAATTTGGGACCCTTGACCCAGGACTCAGGTATAAATCAGGTATTTGTAAGGGAGCCTGGACCTCTTTCCCTCTGGCAGCGGCTTTTAACGAGTGTGAGAGAAAGATTTGTCCACAGAGAAAGAATGCAGGAGCACCACCATAGAATGCGCTGGAAAACTCTGGAGGAGGGAATCCAACAGCTGAGGGAAGTGGCAGTACTAGAGGTACTTTTTGGGAGGAGTGGACAGCATGATAATGATCCTGACAAGGTTAGATGCACAGCGCAGATGTT
The DNA here is from genome assembly GCA_017589585.1 of Phylloscopus whistleri. Lineage (NCBI taxonomy): Eukaryota > Metazoa > Chordata > Aves > Passeriformes > Phylloscopidae > Phylloscopus > Phylloscopus whistleri. The sequence goes on from JADMLD010000598.1 coordinate 41,571, forward strand.
ATGGAACCTGGCAAATCTGGGGCCATCTCAGTATACTACATTCATTGCAACCATTAATGCTGAGGACAACCGAGTGACAGTGGGGGCTGTTGCCAATAAGCTTAGGAATTATGAGAGCATGATCAATGGCCCGCTGCAGGCTCATATCTCTGCCGTGGTGAAAGAGCTCAAAGAGGAAATGAGGGAGGTGAGGGAGGAGATGAGGAAGAGCAGTTCCAATGTGGCACCGGTGCGAGTCACAGGCCCAGAGTCAGAGCCCAACGACCCCAGCCAGAGAGAGAGGGTACACCCCGAGAGCTGACCTGTGGTTTTACCTGCGTGACCATGGGGAAGACATGGGAGTGTGGGATGGGAAACCCACCTATGTCCTGGCAGCCCGGGTGCGTGAGCTCAAGGAGAGGAACACTCACCAAAGGGGTGCCACTAAAATGAAAGTATCCTCAACCTCCTATGCCCAGGCTGTCAGTAGTCAGGATGCTGGAACCTCTAGTATGTATGCTCAGGGAGGGAATAACCAGTGCTAGAGGGGCCCTGCCTCTAGCCAGGTAGAGGAGAGGGACAATCGGATCTATTGGACTGTGTGGATCCGATGGCCTGGCACATCTGACCCACAGAAATACACGGCTTTGGTTGACACTGGCTCCCAATGTACCCTGATGCCGTCGGGGTATGTGGGAGCAGAACCCATCTCTATTTCTGGAGTGAGGGGGGGTCCCAGCAACTGACTGTATTGGAGGCCGAAGTGAGTTTGACTGGGAATGGGTGGCAGAAACACCCCATTGTGACTGGTCCAGAGGCCCCGTGCATCCTTGGCATAGACTATCTCAAAAATGGACATTTCAAAGACCCAAAAGGATATCGTTGGGCTTTTGGAGTAGCTGCTGTAGAGATGAAGACATCAGACAACTAAATACCCTGCCTGGTCTCTCCGACGACCCCTCTGCTGTGGGACTGCTGAGAGTTGAAGAACAACAGGTGCCAATCGCCACAGCAACAGTGCACCGTCGGCAATACCGTACTGACAGAGACTCTGTGACTCCGATCCATGAGATGATTCGTAAACTGGAGAGCCAAGGGGTGGTCAGCAAAACCCACTCACCCTTCAACAGTCCCATTTGGCCTGTGCGTAAGTCTGAAGGGGAATGGAGATTGACTGTGGACTATCGTGCATTGAATGAAGTGACTCCACCACTGAGCGCTGCCGTGCCGGACATGCTGGAGCTCCAGTATGAGCTGGAGTCCAAGGCAGCAAAGTGGTACGCGACCATTGACATTGCCAATGCCTTCTTCTCCATTCCTTTGGCAGCAGAGTGCAGGCCCCAGTTTGCTTTCACCTGGAGGGGCGTTCAGTACACCTGGAACCGACTGCCCCAGGGGTGGAAGCACAGTCCCACCATCTGCCATGGACTGATCCAGGCTGCACTGGAGAAGGGTGAGGCTCCGGAACATCTACAGTACATCGATGACATCATTGTGTGGGGAAACACGGCAGTGGAAGTTTTCGAGAAAGAGAGAAAAGATCATCCAGATTCTCCTGGAAGCTGGCTTTGCCATTAAGAAGAGTAAAGTCAAGGGACCTGCCCGAGAGATCCAGTTCCTGGGAGTGAAGTGGCAAGATGGACGGCGTCAGATCCCCACAGAGGTCATTAATAAGATCACCGCGATGTCTCCACCGACCAGCAAGAAGGAAACACAAGCTTTCCTAGGTGCCATAGGTTTCTGGAGGATGCACATCCCTGAGTACAGTCAGATTGTGAGCCCTCTGTACCTGGTTACCCGCAAAAAGAACGATTTCCACTGGGGCCCAGAGCAGCAACACGCCTTTGCCCAGATCAAGCAGGAAATCGCTCATGCGGTGGCCCTTGGCCCAGTCAGGACGGGACCAGAGGTAAAGAATGTGCTTTACTCCGCAGCTGGGAGCCATGGTCTGTCCTGGAGCCTTTGGCAGAAGGTGCCTGGTGAGACTCGAGGCCGCCACTGGGATTCTGGAGCCGAAGCTACAGAGGGTCTGAAGCCAATTACACTCCCACGGAGAAGGAGATCTTGGCTGCCTATGAAGGAGTTCAAGCCGCCTCAGAGGTGATTGGCACTGAAGCACAACTCCTCCTGGCACCCCGACTACCAGTGCTGGGGTGGATGTTTAAAGGAAAGGTTCCCTCCACCCATCACGCCACCGATGCCACCTGGAGCAAATGGATTGCCCTCATCACTCAGCGCGCCCGTATTGGAAACCCGAATCGCCCTGGGATTCTGGAAGTGATCACCAACTGGCCGGAAGCTGAGAACTTCAGTCTCACCGAGGAAGAAGAACAAGAGCAGGTAACCCGGGCTGAAGAAGCTCCACCATATAACCAACTGCCAGCAGAAGAAGCACGCTACGCTCTTTTCACTGACGGTTCCTGTCGCATCGTAGGGATGAACCGGAAGTGGAAAGCAGCTGTGTGGAGCCCCACAAGACAGGTTGCACAAGCCACTGAAGGAGAAGGTGGGTCAAGCCAGCTTGCGAACTCAAAGCTGTTCAATTGGCCCTGGACATCGCTGAAAGAGAGAAGTGGCCAAAGCTCTACCTCTACACCGATTCGTGGATGGTAGCTAATGCTCTGTGGGGCTGGCTGGAAAGGTGGAAAAAGGTCAGCTGGCAGCGTAGGGGAAAACCAATCTGGGCTGCTGATGAGTGGAAGGACATCGCCACCAGAGTAGGGAAACTACCTGTGAAAGTCCGTCATGTGGATGCCCATGTTCCCAAGAGTCGGGCTAATGAGGAGCACCGGAACAACGAACAGGTAGATCAGGCCGCGAAGATAGAAGTGTCTAAGATAGACTTGGATTGGCAACATAAGGGAGAGTTGTTTCTAGCTCGGTGGGCCCATGATGCCTCAGGTCATCAGGGCAGAGATGCCACCTAAAGTGGGCACGAGACCGAGGGGTGGATCTAACCATGGACAGTATTTCTCAGGTTATCCATGACTGTGAGACGTGTGCTGCCATCAAGCAGGCCAAGCGGGTGAAGCCCCTCTGGTACGTGGACGGTGGTCCAAATATAAGTATGGGGAGGCCTGGCAGATTGATTACATCACCCTGCCCCAAACCCGCCAAGGCAAGCGCTACGTGCTGACCATGGTGGAAGCCACCACTGGGTGGCTGGAGACCTATCCTGTGCCTCATGCCACCGCCCGGAACACCATCCTGGGCCTTGAAAGACAAGTCCTGTGGAGACACGGCACCCCTGAGAGAATCGAGTCAGACAACGGGACCCATTTCAAGAACAGCCTTATAAACACCTGGGCTAAAGAACACGGCATTGAATGGATCTATCACATCCCTTATCATGCACCAGCTGCCGGGAAAGTGGAACGGTGCAATGGACTACTTAAGACCACTCTAAAGGCACTTGGCAGAGGGACCTTTAAGAACTGGGAAGTGAACTTAGCAAAAGCCACCTGGATGGTCACACCGAGGCTCCATCAATCGAGCTGGTCCTGCCCAGTCTACCCTTTGCACACAGTAGATGGAGATAAAGTCCCTGTGGTGCACATGAGAGGTATTTTAGGAAAGACTGTCTGGATTAACCCCACCTCAGGCAAAGGCGAACCCATCCGTGGGATTGTTTTGCTCAAGGACCTGGTTACACTTGGTGGGTAAATGCAGAAAGATGGAAAAACCAGTTGTGTACCCCAAGAAAACCTAATCCTAAGTAAGAACTGAGTGTAGGGGTTCATTTTGCATAGTAGTTCATTGCTTTAGGTATGATGCAGATGATAATAGAATAAGGGGTGGATAATGTCCTGGGTTATGGAATCAAAAATGTGTATTCTATTTTCATCTGCTGAAAGCAGTTGGGGAATTGTTCTTTATTTCTTGTAACTTTGGAAGGAGGGGGACGGGGGGGGAGGGGCGGGTGCCTTTTGGGTAATGGGCCATCAACAGACTATACCCGGGACTATACCCGCCCCCCCAGAGCCCCATTTGCATGCATGGTCCTATTGTGGGATGCCCCACCCAGTGGGGGGGAGTCTACAATTGCTGCGGGGGAAAACTGAGCCGGCGGGGGACAGACTTCACTTGCTTCACCCCGATTCCTGGGAGGAAGACGGCACCCCATCTCATCTTCGCCAGACCCCATCTCATCATGCGGACCCCATCTCACCATCACCTCACCCCTGGACCCCTCCTCATCACTCCTAGACCCTCCTCATCACTCCTAGACCCTTTTTGGCTACAGGATCGTCCCTGCTCCAACAGAGCCACGTCTGTCATCCCAGGACTCACTTCTGGACTGCTTCCAACACCCTGACTAACAGGGTGCCAGGTGGCAGCTCTGATTCTGTCAGGGCTTTCCCAAATTGTTGTTGTTTGTTTGCTGGTTTGGTGGGGTAGTTTTGTTTCCTACCACATTTGTATTATTGATATTCCTAGTAAAGAACTGTTATTCCTATTCCCAAATCTTTGCCTGAGAGCCCTTAATTGAAAATTTATAATTTGGCAGGGGTGGGGGGTTTGCATTCTCTATTCTAAGGGAAACCCCAGTTTCCCTGGCAGACACCTGTCTTGTCAAACCAAAAGAAGCCCTCTGCAACGCTGATAACCAATAGCGTTG